>JAFBJU010000502.1:317655-383998 GCA_016785305.1 Colistium nudipinnis | reverse complement strand
TTTTTTTTTTTTTTGGCTTCATATCCTCAGTTGCCTTTGGATTTAAGTACCAGCTCGAATGGCTAAGCATCTCACCTGAGGTAATGGTGCGCAGTGGTTAATTTCTGCTCAATTTTAAATCATTTGGCAGATTCTGAACATCAATCACAGATCTACCATCTACCACGGTTCAAGGGGTTTCTCCAATTACCTCCCATCCACAAGGCGCCTGGTTAGGTCTCTTTGACAAATCATCAGGATCTTTACCTTCAACGGATATCTCCAAAGCTCCGCCGGAGCTACCTCCGCTGTCAGGCACCTGTACGCACTTTACGACCGTCACTTGAACTCCATCTGCCGACGAACCTGCTCGGCTGCCGGGATTTTTCTGATCGAACAGATGTGCGGGGCACATCGTCAGGACCTCTGGGCCCCTCGGGGCGGGGGTTCAGCGTGCTGAATCGTGCCAGGGAGCAGACAGCTGTCATAGGCATCCAAAATAACCTCCCTGTCAATGAGGAGGACAACTGCACGCACACACACACACATATATACTGTATATGTATATATATACTGTATATATATATATATATATATATATATATATGTGTGTGAGCAGACTGTCAGGTCACAAAATGAATAAATATATTGAAAATCAATATAATTCAGTGGTGCAACAGCTCAGTTTTCTGAATAAATCGGTAGAGGAACCTACAGGCCGCCTCTGATGGCTGGAGGCAACTCTCCTCTCATTGTGACTTCATCCCCGCCGCACCGAGACAGGGAGTTACGGCAGGCTAGAGGCAGAGTACATCTTCAAGACCCGCTGGTCCCCCGAGGCTCTGCAATTAATTTCGTCCCCCACGATGGGACGTTTGTGCACGTCTGCGTACATGGCCTCTGGAGTGGAGCTAGTGTGACCATAAGCGGAGCGAAAGGCTGAGTGACGAGTGAGACGCCTCGTTTGGAAGAAAAGAGATAAACTGCCATTGTCCATCACCAGCGGATGTACGGATATGACACACACACACACACACACACACACACACACACCCCACATTTTCTCGCATTTGAAGCTTGCCTATGTCATCAACAGTAATTGGATCGCAATGTGACTGAAACGGCTTTCTCGTTTGGGAGGTTATGCCCAGGGCGAAGTGCCACCTGGGCTCAGCGATTGGGCCTGACGCACGTCACGTACCTCACATGAACATCTGTAAGATGGGCGTAATGGCCATTGATCGCCACTGAAGCCTCGGTGTTCGTAAGGGGATCGGCTCTAATGGAGTGCGTCTATACAACGACGCGGAAGCGCGCGTACATTCAAAACCGCTGTCGCACCCACGGCGCACACACAGCAGCGGCGTGGTTTAGCGCGCTCGAAGTCGACCGAACTCAAACCCTCCAATTTTGGAGGCTACCTATGGCATGAGCATTTACTCTGCGCAACCACTGCAACCGGATTACACTACAGAGAAACATTCTCGCACCCTGCCCATAACGGCCTGCTCATGAAGGCTCATTAACTTACAGCTAGGAATTGTAGAATTAATATGAACAAATTCAGCAAACGATTAAAGGCGGCGCCGGCCACCGGTGAAATCACCCGCTAATGAGGCAGCAGGCTGTTCCCCAACCGGGTGACCCTGATCTTAAAATGAGACACGTCTCCTCCAAGGGTTATGGGAGGGAGTGTTTGAGCAGGGGATAGGGCTAGATGTTTCGGAGGACGCACACGGACTGTGAATATTCGCCAGTGGTCGTGTCCGCTCGACCTTGTTGAGCTGCTGTTATAGGCCCCTCTGGTTATCTCTCCCGGCTCTCTCTCGCTCACTTCGCCTGTGATGGGTCACGATGCCTATAAGGTTTTTACCGTCCTGCGCAGGTAAACAGAACTCGGTGTCAACCCACTGAAGTACGTCCGGTTTTTATCGGAGCCCAGCATGGCCGACCTGCATCCACAGTCCAAACCAGCCGGAGTTGGGGTCCCTTTAGCTCTGTAAATATTCATCTTTGGGAGATTGATGAAGAGCCTGGCGTCTGGCATCCAAATGTAAACGCGGCCGACGGAATAGCTGGCAACCACATACGCACCGAAAACGGGCTCCGATGATAAAGCACGGGGTATGTTACAAAGTGTCTGGAGGTGCATGATGTTACAATTACTTCGAGACAGGTATTTAACTAAAAGGCGCCAATCAAATCTGACGGAACTACCGTACATCATTTCCGTCTCTCCCCGCCTCACATCAAAAACGAGACCACCCTGAGGCAATGTCATTCACTCTAGCTCATGCTCGTGATAACAAAAAAAATAAAATAAAAATCAGAAAGGGTCCAATTAAGGCCGAGCAGGCTATCCGCACGCGTGTCCTACAATTTATCCACTTCTGTTGTATTTGGAGGTTTCCAGCAGGCAGTAGCCCGAATACAACACTCCACTTTATCCAAATTATTTCTGTCTCTCTCTCTCTCTCTCTCTGGCGTATGAGTCAAGACAGGAGGCCATTCATCACGCGCTCTAATTAAACATACCCCTCATAGTGGAGCAGTGGCAGCTGCGGGGGAAAAGAGACAGGAGAAGGAGATCAATTGCCACGGGAAGGATGGAAAAAGACAGAGGTGGAGGAGAGAGAGACAGGGGGGGGGCGGGCGGCGAAACTGGCAAAGACAGAGGGATGCGATGGAGAGCAAAGAGAGGGCGGAGAAAAAGATGGGCAGGGCCCCCGACCTGGGAAACAGGAAGAGTACCTTCCTTCCCGGGACGCCTGAAAAAACCTCATCTCAGACCATTTTTGTGACAACATGTGTGATTCCAAAATCCTTCTTTTTTTTTTTGCAATGCAATGAAATGAAATGGAACAGCACATTCGATGAGTTCGGATATGGGTCTGAAACGACACGACTTTCGAAAACGCTAAATCAAGTGATTTTTTGGGTTTTCTTCTATCATATCGCAAAGTGATTTTCACGAGTAAAAGATACACGCGATGGGCTCACCCGCGTGGAGTGGAGTTTGCCTTTAAACGTCCCTCTCCTTCCCGCCTTTTGGGCCGGGCGACAAAGCAGCTGTATCAAAGGGGAAAAGCCGCCTTTGTTTGCCGGTGTGTCTGTTTTTTTTTGTTTTTTTTTGTCACCGTTGATTAAACCCCTCACTTTCAACAAAGCAACACACCGGCCTGACCTTTTCCCCGGGACCCCGCCGCCATTTTTCATTCTGCGGCACTGCTCAGCTGAATATGGTTTAATTCACTGTTCACGATAAGGACTATTAAGTCTTTCAATCGGAGTCATTGACCTTTACGCGGTGACACAAATATCAAAACTATTACTCTTTTCCTGCGCTATGCTACATGGTTCGACCGAGGGCGGAGGCGGGAAAACACAAGTAACTGATAATGTCCCGCAAGCCACCTTGAGCTAATCAGAGAGGAACACAAATCAAATGAAAGATTCCCCATCAAGTGAAGGCATGTCCAGTGTATGTGGACATACATTGCAACTCCTCCCCTTCGTACTGTACAAGCGAAAGAACGTCCAAACAGGAACCGAAAAACAGGAGTGCCAAAGGAACATTTGAGGAGGCCTATTCTTCGCGCGGAAAAAGGATCCAGTCAATGACAGCTCGTGCACCCCGTATTAGCTCGCACGCAGCGCCGTGAGCAACGGAAACCATGAAGGGCGCAGAAGGGACGAGGACGACGATAAGGGGGCTCGTGATGTACGTTTCTGCCTTCGGGTAGACCCGAGCGCCGGCAACAACATGTTGCCCAAATCAATTTGCAGCTGGGAGGGCAAGGGGAAACAACTGCACCGGGGGGGGGGGGGGGGGGGGGGGGGGGGGGGGGGGGGACAAAACCAAAGACTGCCCTAGAGGGGGAGGTTCTCCTCCCACCCGCTGCCGCGGTAATTGAAATAGAGTCCGCGGTGCGAGAGAGAGAGAGAGAGAGAGAGAGAGAGCCCGTCACGGTACCTGATGACGGATGACCGCAATCACCAGCACGGCAAATCAACGGGCTTAGATGCACACCAACTAGAATGGGCACAGGCTGCCACGCAGGGTGCCCTGTTGAAAAACACACACACACACACGAGGCCAGGCGAGCGACAATCGCGCGGGTCGGTTGCGACCAACGCCGCTTCTTTCTCGGGCCCAAACTCAGACATCCAAAGAAAGAAGGCGGAGAATAAATCGCACCGGCACAACTAGTAAATAACGCACTTCCTAGAAATGAGCCTCGATGTATGTTCATCCGCCCCCCCCCGGGCCAAGGTGCCTTCTTCTATACCGAATCCGAGGCCCCCCCCCCCCCCGGCCATACAGTACGTGACAAATGCACCATCTGCCTATATGGTGGAGTTGTGAGGCAGAGTGTGAAATGAGTGCTTCTCTTTTCTCCGGGGTGCAATAAATAAAGCCCTTAGTTTATCATGGGAGAGGGCCCTCCCGCTTGCTTATCATCGCACTCACCCACACCCAGGCCTAGAAAAACAGCTTCTGTACCTTGGAATGAATTTTCACACTCAAACTGTGAATGTGAAAATAAATCGCCGCAATTTCACCGTCGTCAGTCATGAGCTGGAAAACAACCCGGGTAATTGTGAGCGGCCGGGAGGAATATTTCTAAATGTCAATACTTTACACAGCCAAGCAAAAACGTATTTAGCTCGTACGAATGTTTCGAGTTTCATTGACTTAACAAGTCGATGAAATTTTACTGACTTCACTTAACAAGTCAGAACATTATTATTTTATTTTTTATTTTTTTTTGCGGGAGTGATGTCATCGCACTCTTCCCCCACATATAGTATACCTTACAGCTGCATCACAATGAGCAGCATGTAGAAGTGGGACATATGTTACTAAACGATAATATCCGATATTCCTCAGCTATCTGTGTCACACAGGACAAAAAGCGAAACCGATGCGCTGCCGCTGGGTCACATTTTGTTATTTGACAGCTGAAGATATTCTCCCACTGTTTGCATCATGCGTGTGCGTGTCGCGGTTGTTTGGCATACCACATACGGTCATTATCCCCCCCCCCCCCCCCATCCCCCCCCCCGCCCGTTCAGAACCGAAAAGGCTCAGGCAGGTGTTGGGCCCTGCCTGGAGTGTGGCAGAGGGTGCACACTGAGCACACAACAACTCGGGCAGAAATAAGCGAACAAGAATAAGAAGAGTAGAACATCCGGAGCCTTAATCTGATCTGCACGGGATACACGCAGAGCGGAGGTCATTTTACAGCGGCCGAGACCTTCTCGGTTCATTTCCTGTTCGACAAACGAAACCGCGCCCGTGTAAATTGGCGACAACAGGGGCACGAGGCCACGGATACACCGCGGATACTCCGCCCTAGTTCATTCCTTCAACCGGCGGCGTGTGGTCACCTTGACGGTCACCAGTGTTTTTTTTTTTAAAGTCACCCCTCAACATGCTGCACGACACTCGGAAACTGCCGCGCATCACGTGCAGGGAACCCTGCGCCTTCATTAACGGACCTAAAGTTGCCACATAGTTTGTCAAATTGACTATTAAAACTATTTCACTCGAGTTGAGTCGGCAAATTACACATTCTTTGCAAGAGGCCGTCGAAGGAGATGTAGAATCCAGGGGAACTTCCGTCCGTGCGCCTCCCGTGGTTGCCGTGGTTACCGCGGCGTGCAAGTTGTCAAAGTGGAGCCGCCGTGTTCTGCGGCGACGGAGAGCGGCAGCCGGCCCCTTTCTCCCCGCCGCCGACCCTGGCGCCACAGCGGCTGTCACTGGAGCTAAATGAAAAAGCACGAAAGCAGCGGCGATCGATCGGTGTCTGAGAGACGCTTCGCAGGAGGCGGGCCGCGTCAGATAAACATCTCCGACAGGTCATGGCACAGACAGACGGACGGCCGGACGGACGGACCAGGTAACGGAGGAAATGGTTGGTAGGTTCATGACAAGTTCAAAAAAGAACACTTTAGTATTTCTCTGAAGTGGATGAATTCTAGGGTGGTAATTGGAATTATCTTGATGTCAAAACTGAAATGTCACGGAAAGGTTTCAAATGCCTGTTTTTTTTATTTATTGTGTGCACAAAAAATATATGTATTTGTTTTATGTTCAGCAAGCCTGTGTGGCTCAAAGTGCACATGCCGTGCCTTGTCTTCCAGCGGTGCCCGTACGTCCTGTTTTGAGGGTCCCTTCGCGAAGTCTGGCACTGAATCTCAAATTCTCTTCGAGCTCACGTTCAAATTGTTGTTGCAATGGACTCACACAAATTAGACATTTAAAAGAAACTGAAAGTCAAGGAGTGACACTTTATTTTTGGCCGCTGTTGGACGCGAATTTCCTCTCACGGATTTTCCAGAATGTTCAAGGGGAATGAAACAAAAACCCCGCACCCCGGATGCAAATCGCGGCGTAACGGGACAAACCCTGCGCGGCTCGTATCGAATCAGTGTGAGGGATTGCTGTTTTTTTTTTTTGGTTCTGTTTGAATTTGTATTTCTGCCTCGCTGCACGAGCGCTGCTCCCTGACATCCCCGCTATCGTTGTTTAACACATTGTTATTCAAATCAGAACCAGAGACGGCGGAGATAAGCCGACCTCGGACGCCAGTCTGCCGTTTCGGTGATACACTCTGCTTTGATGAAACCAAATAGCTATCGATACAGTGCCCTGCGTTTCTCCTGGATTGGTTTGATCGCTGCGCAGGGATATTTCACTCGGCCATGACAGATTAATGTCTTATTTGAGGACAACCTTCAGGTCCCGGGTGTAAATCTTGGGGGAAAGGTTGCGAGGTCCCCATGTTCCCCCCCGCCTGTGCCCGCTGCACAGGATTTATGCTTTCCTGTGAAATACGCGTGTGCGACAACATGGTCACGCACGTCTTGCGGCTTTACATCTCTTTGCATGTAGCATAGCGAGACCTGTAAGCCTACCTCATTCAACGCGCACTCGGTCGCAGTTCGGTTCATTCTCTGATTTTTTTTTTTATCCCCACCGTCTCATTTATCGCTCGTCCTCCAGAGAATATGCATGTGGGAATACGTCCTGGAGTGATGTCTTATCTGCCGTTCCCCAGGTCATATACATACACAAACCCTTTCCGAGCACTCCAGCGCCACGCCGTCTCTCACAGCACGCGGGGCTCCCAGGGGGCCGTTTTCTCTTTCTTTTTTATTCCCCGCCCTGCGAGCGGATTCCAGCATCACTCATTTCCTCTCCCTCTCCCGGTCATTAAAAAAGCTGCTTCATTGTCCACGAAAAACAATTTCAGCCTCTGAATTACCGACTGTTGCCGCATATAAAACATTCTCCGACGCGTAGAATGTGTTGTGTCAAAAGAGCGAGGACGCCGCACTGCGCATGGCGAAATGGATTTTTCCACCCCCAGCTGTCTCCGTGTGAGATTGAAGGCGATGAAATATCACCGGGCTGCAATTAAGTCGAATCACGCACACGCTACGTCTCCCCGTGGAGCGGCTGGTAAAACACTGACTCGATGCCATGACGGGTTTGATGTTTTTTTTTTTTGCTTGTTTTTTTTTATATCACCACAACTGTTTTGGGGGGTTTTCGCGGTAGTTCTCAACTACTGCATGGAATGAACCATCGCTTTAGTGGCCTGCCGTGGATGCGTTCCTGTAAAATGTGTGGCGCACACTGAAAACTTGAGATTTCATTCTTTATTTCACATTCTGCGGCGTCAAAGAATTACCCACAAACTCCCTATCACGATCTCTCTATTATTCAAACGGACATTAGTCTCTTAGACCCCGATCTAATTAAGGCTTAAGAAAATGGAATGGAATCCAGTTCGACAATCCAGCCCTGGTCTCCCAGACCGTGTCTAATGATCCATCGGTTTTCCAATATAAAGGAGGCGCTGGAGGGAGCAGCTCTCCTCCTCCTCCTCCTCCCCTGGTTATTAGATGAATCTCCGTTTAATCTTTTTTAACTATTCTACAGAGACACAGCAGTGACATGACACCCACTCCCCGTCAACCGCCGACACATTTGATGCACCGCCTTCAGCACCGTGGGGGGAAGAAGGGAAGAAAAAAAAAAAAAAAAACCTCTTTAAATCCTCTTTCAATGTTACTTAACCACCATACAATTTCATAATAGACACTATATAGGCCTTAACTCTCTGAAATATGGATGTTCCCTTAACAAGGAGCAAAGGTTCTTTCATCATTTTTATCGTCAATATGAATGAGGTAACAGCGCAACCATTCCCGCTGTTGTGTGTTTTCACACGACAGTTTAAAAATGAACGCGGAGATTGCGCGTGTGCGAATGAGGCCTTTTTTTGGTTTCTTTTCAGCGTGCACTCCCACTCTGCACGAGTTCGCCGTGAGTCAATTTTTCACAGAAACCCACGCGCACAGCTGGACAACAAACCTTCCTAAAGTTGACCGCAACCAATTTGAGGATTTAACGAAAGTTGGTAAACTGACGCTGATTCTGTAAATATGCCACCCTCAAATGATCCTAATTTCCCAATTTCACGAACGAGTACGCTTCATTTCAGCCACTCCTGCCTGCACTTTAGAGCCACTGGCACCTCTGGAGGATTCCCTGGAGGATTGTGCGTGACTCAAGTTTCAAAACAAGCGCTGCCCTCCATGTGCTTCATGGCAGCCACAAACCAAGGCGATCAACGATCATTCCCTCATCCCACAGTCTTCTTGGCCATAGACATTAACATGCGCATCCCAAATTTAGCCAAACATATCACATATATACACATTAATATTCCACCCTGCTCTGTCTGCATATTACATTCTCCAGTGGAAACGGAACAGTGACAAGGCACAAATAAAACAAGGAGGCAGCGGAGCCTAAAGAATCTTCAAACGGAGGAATCTCCCCCCAGGTTTCTTTTTCAGTGCGGTCTAAATAACGCCCGAGTCTAAGGCAGCTGATTTCTCTCTCGTTTTTTTTTTTTTTTTCTTCCTGGCTCTCCCACTCCCCTTCTCACTGAGAAAGGCTCCATCTATGCGCCAGAGGCCTGAGGGGCCATTTCGCCTCCTCCGGCCACGCTGGCCTCCCAGGACGCCCCAGATGGATTCTGCCATTTATTGAGATCATCCCAGCTGCCCGTTTCCCCTCTGCCCACACGAAAGGCCTCCTCACTCCCTCATGCCTCCTGCTCTCCCGCCCCAGGGACACGGGGCGCTGAAAGGAGACTTCATTTACAGAGGGCTAATGGGTGAGCCGGTCGGAGGCGAGTCCTGGCTTATTTTCTTTAGATGACGATATGCCACACACATAGACACACAGAGGTCCACAGCCAGGGGTACATCTTTTAACGGAAGCCGCGACGTGTAGTGGGCCGCGTTTGCCTGGACACTGATGCAGCCACAGAAACACGGCAGCATAGGACGGCGAATGATCCATATTTCACACGTACAAAAAAACGGATGCTCCAATGACGTATGTACAACGCGATATTTCATTTACCAAATTCCTTCGTGAAAACAGTAAGAAAACGCAGACCATCCCTTCGACAGCGTCTTTGGAATCCGGGCTACACCATGCCGCAACTATTTTTGGACCGTCGCCTGGGTGCCATACTCGTGTGATTTCATACCAGGCTGGTAGAAATGGGGAGCGGAGTAATTGTTTTCCAAAGGCGCATCAGAACTCAAATTGTCCGAGTGCTTCATTGTAAAGAACAGAATGGAGGTGATAAAGCCTCGTTTAAAAAAAAGACCCCGCGAGAGAACATCTAAGCCCAGCTGACTCAGCCACTGCGTTGCCTCTGTGTGTGTGTGTGTGTGTGTGTGTGCGTGTGTGTGTGTGGGGGGGTGAGTGTGCATGCGTGCGTGTGTGTATGGAGTTGGACGAGTGTGGGGACTTCTGCTTCAGTTGTGTCACATTTAATAATAGTATCATATAATGTAGCAAATTGTAGCAAGCAGGCAATAACCTCAATAGATCAGGAAAAATGAAAAAAAAAAACAAACAAACAAAAACAAATCGGTCTTAATTCTTTTACCCAAGCAGCAACGTGTATCATCGTCTCACAAACATTTCATTCCCATCCTCTCATTCCTATTCATCCATCCAATTCTTCCGGGCAGCGTCATCGCAGAAAATGCCCTTCATGCTTTTTGTCCATATAAAAATAAAAAAATACCATCAAAATTCAAAGGTTGATCTCTCCCAGCTATCAAAAGACCAGCGAAGTGGGAGGGAGGGCGACGGTTGCTCGGAGCGGCCCACGCCAAACGTGACATTTTTTTTTCCTCCCCGTACCTGGGAGAAACAAAACTGCCACGGACGGCCCTGATCTCCCTCTCGGCACACGGGATGCTGGGGGGGCCCGCCGGGAGTGACACCGCGTCAAACCCCCCTTTGGATTGGAGTTGTCAGGGAGAATGAGCGATGTCAAACGCTGATGTCAAAAAGGCCCGCGTTTAGCTTGTCCGCGCTGACAGTTGAGGAAATGGAGCGTGCTACCTGACCAGCATAAAGAGAATGGCTGCCCTCCGGCGCTGCAAGCTCCGCATCCGCCGGCCCACAATAAACAAGTTTTCGAGATGTCAATCAGCTAAAGTACACCTCCACCTCCTCCTCCTCCTCCTTCTGCTCTTTCGCTCCCTGACTTTCGATCGCTCCCCTGCCTGTCGCCTTCACAAAGCAATCCTGCCAAAGCCTACGGTCCGCGGCCTTGACTGAATATTATTTATTTTGCCAAATTGAAAACCTCTTAATGTGCTTACTGGAGTGCGGATTGCTCATCTGCACTTTTTTTTTCTCCAAGTTTCCAACTACATACTGTATATATATAAAAAAAAAACAATGTGTTTCCATTTGTATGTGTTGTGTGGGACTCTTGTGTGTCAATCCGCGGCATTCCCACAGATGCTCAAAGAGCACCGTGTCCGAGGAGCGTGCGGGCCGAGGGGGGGGCGGAGACGTCGCCAACAGCGCAGTGGAAACCTGCGCCGCGGGAGGACCCGTAACGTCATGGACGCACATCGGCCCTAACCTGCTGCTTACAATTTATAATCTTCCCATTTTGTATTTTTTGTTTGTTTGTTTGTTTATTTTTTCTATATATCCATTTATGTTGCATGAATTTGACATATTTAATGGTATACTTGTGTATTACAATATAATACGATTGCTCTATTCTATTCTATCTTCTGTCAATTATCAGGCAAAATCCTCGACCTTATCCAAGGTTAACCAGATGAAAGTGGTCGTACGTGTCGCTTGTTGACATGCTATGTATTCTAAACCGACAATCTATCTTTAAACTACGTTCTACCCACTGCTACTTTTTGGGGAAGACCCCTGAATTTGCGCGTGTGTATGCCGATAAATACACACACAAACACACACACACACACACACACACACACACACACACACACACACACACACACACACACACACACACACACACACACACACACACTTTTGTAACAAGTCGTCATTAGCGCGGCAATGACACATAACTATAGACGCTAACAAGCAGTAATCCCAGTGAGCTGCGTCATGCTTTCGTCTGAGAGGATTTGGGAGCTTTTGAGTCTGACTCCCCATGAATATCTTTTGTTGCCGAGCAGGCGGGGAGATTCTTCACAACCATCAGAGGGGGAAAAATGAAAAGCAGATCACTGGAGAGCATTGCAGCCCTGATAGTTAAATTCATCCCGGCAAACAGCAATCCCGATGAGATCGGAGTCTAAAATTGGAAAGCCAGGATGCAGCCGTAACGATATGACGGCCCGGAGAGGGCCCACTGAAGTTTTTTTTGTTTTTTTTTCCACATTTGTCTTGTCTGCAACTTTTCCATATGCGCGGTGAAAGAAGAATGGCCTGTCCCCCTCTAATAAATCCCTGTCCACAGACAACCATTGTCTTAAATCGGTGTCAGACCAGGCTGCGGTGAGGACGGAGAGTTTCGGGAATAGCTGGAGACAATCTGCTCGGTGGCTCATATTTATCAGCACATAGAACCAGATAATAAGAAATCATGCGTTCTCAAATGAATTGCTAACTTAACAGCGATATTAGGTACGGTATATGCGGTACCAAACTCCCAAATGCAACTTCTATTTTCGACAAGCAACCCCCGAAGGGCCTCGTTCCAAAACTTACGAAGAATGCACGCAAGTTGCAAATGCACCCCATAAATCCCATGGCCCAGTGCCCACAAAATGTGCACAAACTCATAAATACATTCATTGGATATGAAGAGAGTGTCATCAAGTAGACGGAGATAAATTAACGTTATTAATAGCACGAGTCTACCATAGGCCTTGCTCCGAGTGCACACGCATTCAAAAAAAAAAACCTCCCGATTAATCTGCGAGCCAGCCGCCGACAGTAATTAAGTGAGGACACAAAAACGTCCAAACATGAATTCGATGTGTGGCTGGGGTTGCTGGGGTGGACAGTGTTACCAGCGTGACATGTGTTCGTGGGCACACGCAGATGACATTACATGGCCAGCAGCCCCGCGGGCATTTCATTCCCGCGTATCTGCTGCAGCACCCATATTCATTCAAATAAAACAGGATGAATGTTTATTCAGAGGCCGGCCGCATCTATAAATGTGTCTGCGTGCGTGTGTGCGTGTGTGTGTGAGAGAGTCGGCCAACAGGCGGACGAGATGTTTTTTTTTTCTGACTTGATCAAAATGATCATCAAATGAGCCTACAATCATTTGCATTCAAACCCAAAGAACAGAAGGGACGTGCACTTTGTCTGATAAAAGATGGCAACATCCCGAGGCAACACAAGAGTGAGGCTGCAATGAAGTCAATTTCAATCCGTCAACGTCAAAGTAAGCACTAAGACGGGGCTGAGACACTTACTACTTTGGATTACTCAAATATAAAAAAGAAAAAAAACGATTCGACAATTACAATACGCAATCGGAACTGATTGTGACATCCTTTAGACCTCGCCCTCACGAGAGTGAGGGAAAACTGCCCCAAAAAAGGCTGTGAAATAACCTCACATGAGCACACACAGTGCACCTATCCATGACCATGACCATGGAAATGGCTATTTTGGCTTCAGAGATAGACAGGAATAATAAAAATAATAATTATTTTCTCCAAAGGACAAAAAACAAACAAACAAACAAACAAAACAAACGCCCTGTGTAATCGGTTTGCACCGTTCTGTTGCTCGGGGTGAGTTTGCGCATTCGTCTGCTCCGAATGTTTGTACAGCTCATGCGTGGCCATTGATTACATCGGCTCTACGTCAAAAAATGAACAGCGAGATGCCCGACGCATCCAGCAAATGCAAATGACAGAGTTGCAGGCTAGCCACCCAATTCGTGCCCTTAGAAACTAAAGATTCAAACCGGCATACATACTGTGGCTCAAATCTTTAGAAAAGAAATGTGTTTTTTTTTTTGTTTTTTTACATTTTACAGTTCGTTCAGGCAATTCTGTGAATCCGACGCCTCACTTCAGTTATCGTCTGAGCCATCTTTCCTCCTCTGGTATCCGTATGTTTCCTCCCTCCCGTCTCTGCCGCTGTCGCTACACCTCCTCAAAAGAGTATTGGTCCTCTGGTAAAATAGGATTGTGAAACTATATCCATTTATATCTCCAGACAGTATCTACTGTAATATCTCCAAAATCCAATGAATGTCATCATCCATCACACAAGCCAGTGTGTTCCTAAGAGGTAGAGAATAATTCAATTCTCTCTGGCTTAACATCCATCTATCAACATTGAACTTTTTAATTCAACTTCGAGGTTCATATTTTTTCCGTCTGAGCGCTGCACTGCCTTCTCCTTGGCGAGAAAGCTTCCCTTTCCCCCTGCAGGCCAAGGTCAGCAGACGCATTTATTTGCCAACCAACAGGAAGCTCCATTGCTTTAAATACTGGCTTTAAAGGCTGCTGCTTCACCGACATCACATGCGGGCACGTTGCTATTGTAGGATTATTGCGAGGGGTTGCACTCTGTTACCGGGCAGGATGAACTGTGGGAAGGGAAGGTGCTAAGGGAGTTGTTTATCTTCCAAAATGGCGTTCCGATCCTGCAGAAAACGCCAGATCGGCCATTGGCGAGTTTGTGCCCCGAAAGTCCAAAACTCACCCAAATTGCATACTCATTTATACTGTCACTGTTTAAATGGCTACGGGTCTTTCGTTTTACAAACCATCGGCTGCATTTGAACAAAAACGGCATTTCCGAAGAAGTTTTTCACGGCCACTAGTGTGCGGGAAATTGAGAGCAAAAAAAAAACAAACAAAAAAAGAAACGACATCTTTTTAACGTGAAAACACAGGTCTAAGTAGATGACAAAGTCCAGCAAATCTGATCTGTGTTGAGATGATGCTGGGTCCCTTTCTCAAACGGCATCAGCACGGAAGATGACTTAAAATACTGAATACCCTTGGATTTTGGAGGTTTCTCCGAAATCCGCTTTTCGACCTACTTTAGATCTACTTTCATTAAAATGAAGCACAGATCACATGTCACTGAACGAAACTGATCTTCTTTCATGTGGCGTCATCCTGGGGGCTGGTGGCGAAGGTGGACACACGCGCGCGCGCGCTCACACAGAGAGATCACATTGTCTTTCGTGTCTAATGGAACATAGCGCGACCGCGTTGACGTGACGCCTTTAAACGGGTTATTTGACGGATTCAAAAAGAATTTCCACCCTCGCACAAATGTCTTTCGCGCCCTCGTGCTTGCCAATCGCAGCAGCTGTTGTTTTCTTGACTCACGCATTCCACCCCAGTGAGTGAGTCACCATATTAGACCGGCGTGTTTGGCGACACTTGTGATGAGAATATTGAGTGGCTGAAAGGCGGTTGCCGCCAAACGGATTCCCGCTGTTTGTGCTTATTTTCAGTCAACAAGCCAGGGATCGATATACTGTGCATTCTCAGCCATTTTGGCCTTATACGTTTCATGCGGATGTGCATTGCTTGACATTGTCATGTTGTTGCAAGAAATGCGATGACGAGTTTTCCGATACGGATGCTGTTCTCTGTATGGTTTCCATAAGAACACGCTTGTGTTCGAGAATCGGAGGATTTCCTTCCCAGGTTGGAGGAATATCAAGCTGCCCAACAAAACGCTGTCGATGGACTAGGGTGCGAGCGAGCCGCAGTTAATTTAAAGAGATATGGAACGGGGCCGAATCATAAAAGGCTTTTCACACACCACCGTGAAGAGCGCAGAGGAGCAGATCGGGAAAAAAGCCCCCCCCCCCGCCGGGACACACTGTCATTCTCAGCTGAGGTCAGCCCGCCATGTTTGTTTTCACCTTTAGCGCTACTGCCGCTGTGAATGAAATACTCCCCCCCCCGCCCCCCCACAATAAAAAAAAAGGTTCCATTTGTTTCTCGCGTGCGTTTGTGTGCATGCCCGTGCGTAAGAATCCCTAAAATGTGCGCGCGCACAGTGAGCCACGCAAGGGTCTCCGTGCGCCGAAAAACGCCTCAAATGTCTCTCTTTCTTAGAACAGCATTCTTTAAGTTATAGGTCAGTTCGGTGAGGAGGGAATCAGATTACCTCAAAAGCGCAACAGTAATTTGAGTGCTACCGAGCAGGAAGCATGACAAGCACCGAGAGGAGAGCGTCTCTCTGGTTTTCACTCAGGCTACATGTCATCTGTGATTACATCAGATATCCAAGGCATGCTCAACAGGGGAGCAAGGCAGAGCGGGGGAAAAAACGACGCTTTTAAGAGACCTGTTTACGCAACCTTGTAATCATATATAGTATCGTTACATATCAGGTTGCATTTCTATTATACATACAACAACGGTAGAATTAAGGACCGTGCCCTCGTGCGGGTTTCTTTTCACATTTGCCCTGCTCCGCACTGCACTGCCAGTTCCACGGACATCGGCAGCTAATTCGCCGGGGCTGTAAAGCGAACATGAAAACAAGATCGACCGATAGACTTGGAGAGGCTGGTTGCGCAAAAAAGGACAATCTTGTCTTTTTGGCTTTGCACGGACGTTGCGCAACTGAGCCTGTGACTTTCCCTTTGGCAAAAAGCAATGACGCCAAGAGATGTGCGCGGCTGAACGTGTTCCGTTTCTTTGGACTGTGTCGATCATCTTTTTAGTTGACGGGACCGAAAACATATATGACCACATTTTGACAACGCATTCGGGGATATTTTGCTCATATCGGACCATACACCGGTGATTCTAACGTGATCATTGCCGCCTCGCCGGCAAGCAAAGTGATGCACTGACCTAGACCAGTCAGTACACGGATGTATTTCTAATTGAATACATTTGCACTGTTGGGAATCTCTGAATATGTTTTGAGGTCATTTGTGCTGCAGATTTCACCTTGCGTAACTGGCATATAGTTTATGCATGATTAAACAAAGGTGGCACAGGGAAATCTTGGAGGCTGCATGCTGTGGGGATTTGAATTGCTCCACGCTGAACCAGCAACAACTGTGCAACTACAAAAGTTGTGCATCTTTTGCATATATTTATGATTTATTTCCCCCCCCCCCTCCCCCCAGCTGTAAAGTATACCCACGCTTACATAAAAGAGTAAGAGAAAATATCACCGGATGACTGAAGGTCATTGACACAGAGATTGTTGGGTTTTTTTTTTAAAGTAACTCGATACAGAATGTAAAGAAGGTGGAACAGCCAATGTCATGTAAAACATAAGCAAATGTAGGCCATGGACCAAGACAGTGTTACATGGCTTTGTTCATTTTAACTCTGCACTCGCTCGGGGCACTCCGCGGTCCGGCGGGCTCACACAAACTACAGTGCGCGGTGCCTTGAGGAGAGTTCACCTCGGACTCTTCACCTACCGTGCGCGAACCAATGAAGCAGAGAGAGCAGCACGGAGAGCACAAAAAAAAAAAAAAAAAGAAAAAAAGTGTGAGACGATGGATACAGGCACAGTGTGTGTCCAACTCCTTGCTTTTTCGCACAGTTTTTGTTTGTGTCCCTAAGCTCAGTGCAACATAAAGGGCATGACCTCCACCGAGTCTTTAAAACGGTTTCTGTGGAGCGAGCTGTCGCTCTTGGCGCGATTGTTTACATTTAATTGTTCATTTTACGGCTGCGCTTCGATTTTTGTCATGTGATGCCCTGACTTCCATACCGCTGTTCCGCGATGCAAGCGCAACCTGGCGGACTCCAAATGCTCCCCCGAAAAAAGGAGGGCACCCGGGATTGAAGCGACAGAGTGCAAATAATAATCACCCTAATCACTTAGGTTTATATCATGAACAAAAGAGGAATGAAATAAAGCGGATTTCGCCTCGCTACAACGAGAATAATTAGATGCTTTGTCACAAATCCAATGAGGTGGTTATGATTCAACACGCACATTCTGTTGCCTCTCTTACTTTTGACAGTATTGGCGTCGCAACATTCATTATTCCTGAGGCTCGAAGGCGCCCAGCCAGGCGTGCAGTGCACATTGTCCTGACCATTGTGTCGCCCTAAATGGCCCGCCTTTGGCTGCCACAGGGTGGACGCCGCAATCAGCGCAATGCCCCGCCCCCTACCGCCGTCGCGGGCTTCGATCAGAGGGGTTGGACGCCGCGTAGAGGCTCCGGGCCTACGAATAAGCACGCAGCCCCTCCGATTGCGGCCGCACTCGCTCTACTCAAGCTCGGGTGGCACCTGGACTCACAATTACTCTTGACAAGCGGAGGGCCCTCCGGTGTCAGTCTTTTACCTGCTCCCAGTCCTCTCCTCTAATTCAATTTGCCCGCCGCAAATATGATTGCTGTGTGGATTTAGGAGCACGCCGATCGGACTGCCGCCCCGACACCGCGCTATGGGTAGAGCGCGACGGCATGCGCTTGCAACACACGCGCACGCGCGCACGCACGCACGCCACATTCATCAGAACCTCGCAAGGAACTATACGGGTATAAAAAAAAAAGGAAAGTGGGGCCTTTTGATAGAACTAACTTGCTGCAAAAGGGAATTTAGTACCGGCCAAATCTGGGTGCCAATCTCCAGGGAAAAGAGAGACTCACTGACCAATACACTTTTCAAACACGGGAGCTTTTGTTGGAGAGAACGATTCTGTCTCCAGGCGGATTAGCACTTAATGTCGGCGCCCGCCGATGGCAGACGCACCTTCAAGCCAGTGGATAAAAAAACACCTCTCCGTATTCCACACACTGTATTGAATATGCAGAGAGCAAAAGAGTACGGGATGGGAGTGTTACCATGGGAACGGTCATTCACAAGGCAGGCGGCGTTCGGTCGGCTAATCAACAATTATTCCGCAACGTCGCTTACGCCACCTCAAAGTGCCAAGATGACGTCACTTTTCAACTAAAGCCTTCCCGCACTTTATATTTTCCAGACTCACTGGCCGTTCCACATCACAGTGTATGTAGCGAACATTATTTAACAAAAAAAGCTACGAGGTTACTTACTGTCAAAATGATTTTGGGGGATTTTGGCCCAAATTATCTTCGGGTTACACTGTGACTTGAGAGAGAGCGAGAGCGCGAGATCACCAGACGATATTTGACTCGTCTCCATGTCTGCAGTGAATTGTTTTGTTTGATTTTACAGGATGTCGCCAGCCAACAGTGCCCCCAATAAGCATCGTAACATGCCGGCTGAATGTTAGTCCAACCCCCTAATGAAGCACTCAACCATAGATGTTCACCGGATCATTTGCCTGTCGGGTGCGACAAACAGTGCATGGGCGACCACGTATTGGCCGACGTATTTAAACATATTGGCCTGTACGGCTTTACAGAGGGGAGTGTCCCCCGGTGAATAAAGGCTGCCGTCACACCCCTCCACATGCGGGGCCCACGCTCCTTGTAAAATAACCTAAACAGTGTCTTACCGTCAAGGGAACAGATTAGACACCTTGTTATTATTTGTTCTCGTTATATTTATGTCGTTGCCGTCAAAGGCTTCACACTTTGCAGCAGGCGGCTACAGCGTGCTGGAAACTTGACTAATAACACAGGGGAAAGTTAATTAGTGTCCTCTCTTTGACGTTAAAGGCAAAATGCTGTGGGTTCTCACACAAAAGATCTGACGCCCTCCTCCAATTATGGCCAATTATGTAGAGTTAATAAACCATTATGCGCAGCCTAAAGGAATTTGAGGATTTGAGCGTTATCAGTGTTTTAGGGTAATTAAACTGCTTTTGAGGGCTGGGATTTGAACTCCTCCTTCCTCTGGTGCCGTTCAACTCGCTCGTCTCGAGTGTTGGAGCGATTCCGAGGTCACGTCCCCTGCACAGGAAATGCCTTTCTCGACCAGGGCCGCGTTTGGTTTTCGCGTGTTGTATGTGTCCAAAGGTTGCGAGCGAAATGCCAGCGAAATCCATGTGGAATCTTAAGTCAAGCGCCGCCAATTCCCTCCACGTTCACAGCCGCGTCAAGGTCAACGGGGGGAAAAAAAAAAAACGAAACCCCGCAACAACAACAGGGACCCGCGGATTTGCTGGTATGTCAAGCAAGATTAGGGAGATTGCGGGAGGTTAATTACTGTGGAGTCGCGAAGCTCCGTGCGCACAATAAGCCGACACAACCTGATCAGGATTATGATTCCCCCTAATTTCCATAAATCTGCCATCACCTCGGCGGGAGGCTCCGATGACTGATTGTAATCGGGGGGAATTTGCGATAAGAAACAAACAAACTGTCAGGTCAAAGTGCCAATCAAAACGCAGTAACGCTGCGGATTCTCATCACTCTAGCTTGGTAGCGGATGACATGGCATGCCAGGTTTATTTTTTTATTTTTTTGTAGTTCCCAGCAGCAGGTGCACCTTATGATATCTGCTGAGCCCTTTCCAAAAAAATATATAAAAAAGGCCTCCAGTGGCTCCGCGGGAGTCGATAAGGGCCCGATCAATCATAATCAGGGGGCCCGTCCTTGTGACGCCGACATGTGGCATTAACCTTGCGCTGCGGAGGCGAAACTCGTCACAGCGCTACGGGACGCAGCGGGCGCCGGGGCTCGGCCGCCTCTGTCCTTCCCATGTGCACGGCAGAACCGCGTTGGAGCGGGATGAAGCGCGGCCCCCGCACAGGCGCTCAAGGAGATTGATGCAAAGAGCGGCAGCGAGCACACCTATAGAATGTTCATGGCCGCACAATCCCACGGTTTCGCACACACGCCAGATGCATGCATTAGTCCTTCATGAACTCAAGTGGCTCCTTTTGCCACTTGAGAAGGTTGGCTCCAAAGGCAAAGGCGGTACGCTGGTAAGGACTCGGTCTAGCTGTGCACCGCATTTGGTAATATGTGTAAATCATTTTTTCGCCTGCACCGTGTGTGTGTGTGTGTGTGTGTGTGTGTGGGGGGGGGGCTGCTATTTGTCAACAGATGAGCAATGCACGGAGCGAGGGGGTAATAAAAAGATAAAAAGTATGAGTAGGCGACAGCGACTTCACTAGAATGACTAATGGCGCGGCTGTGTAAACAAATGTCACTCCCCGGTGCCAAAAACAGGAGCATCTTAAATGCCGTTCTGAATCGGCCCTGCTTAAATGGAATGGGGTTTGGGCACAACCCAGAGTGGTGACGGGCAAATTTTGCTGTGTGCTGGTTTTGGCTTTGTGAGGACACACAAGTCAACTCTCGTTTGGGTCCGAAATGTTGTTCTGGGGAGTGTAATGCCCGATGGCAAATGGTTCCTATGAAATGCCTGTGATGTGCATCGTACTCGGCATGTTCTGCTCAGAAATCAATCTTAAACGACGACAGGGGGGGGGGGGGGCAAGATATACTGTATTTACCGGCAGGGCAGCACTTTGCCCACACACTCGACGTATCTGTTCATCAGACAGTAGTGAGCCGTTATAGGGCGGCACTTGCATTTTTCACTCAGCCGGCAGCGTACAAGATGGTGCTCTGACACAGAATAAGACTTATGGATGTAGATCAGACTAATAAATACTGTCTCGCAGCGGAAAGGAGATGGGCGCATTCATTTCATTCACTTACGCTACATAATGCCGGAGAGGCCGTGGGTGCCAAAAGCCCGCATCAGTCTACGCTCTCCTCCGAGACAGCGGTTACGCAACAAACAATTTACCGTGGAGCCAAAGATACGGGATTGTAAACGTCCCGCTCTGCCGCTGGATTGGAGCGTCGGAGTGTTTCAGAGAAGGGAATAGGGCTCATGAAAATAAATCTTCCAAATGGTCTTTTCCACCAAGCTCCATTCATTTTACAGGAAACCCTAATATATAAGCAACACCAATACCTACAATAGCAAACGCTAAGCCACACAAAAAACACAATCAGCAAAGCTACACTCTCAGATAACACTGAGGTTACCACCTAACTGGCTACGGCTTGCCCCTGCCGCATCACGTCACACAAAACACAATTGTTAGGATAAACAGCTTTTTTTTTTTTTTATAAACAGACACAGTTAAAATAATATTACAAATATAAGGGTCTGCTTATGGCGCATTGAGTGTGAATGAAATGCAGGTTGACGTCACTTGTGCATTACGCACGACGCGGTCACACCGTAGGACAGACGCCCATGGCAAGGCATCTGAGAGCGCACACTACGGCAAATACACTGTGCACGCCGTCATTTTCCCGTCGCACTTCAGGGCACCATTAAGCACATCGCTGGGATATAAAAGCCGCGTTGTTTGCCCCGGGCAAGTGTTTCACACGGAAAAAAAAACGAGTGTGAAAAAACGCTCGAATCAGCGGTGACAACGCTGACGCTCGATGACTCGCTCTCACTCTTAATGTGCTGCGTTATAATAACACACTCAACACGTGCTTCACAACGCAAAGCGGTGTCCAGACAAAAGAGAGGACTCTCTTTTTTTTTTTTTTTACACAGCCAAATAAAGTAAAAACAAATTCATTGGTATTTAGCGTGGTATTGGAATGAAACGACACAGGCATCATTACAAACAGCAGAATCTCAGCCAAAAGAGGGACCGATCGGCTTCGGCCACATGTGGCATCACCTGAAGGCGGCTGTATCCACAAAGTTCCCACTGCCTCGTCAGCAAGCTTCCCCGCAGAGGGGCCCCGGCTACGCACTCTGGTTTCAGCAATTAATGCTTTGCACCAGCCCCGGTCGACGGTGACCCGCTATGGTCCCCTGCCGCCGGCCCGCTGCCTCCTTAGGTGCCCCGCGCTCTGTTGGTGTGTGGGGAGAGCAGCAGAAACACTGGGAGCCGGAAGCAGAACAATTACAAAAAGGGTTTTAAGGAGACAGAGAGCATGAAGCGTAATTCCCTCAAAAGGTGCCAAGAGTAACGCGTGTTGGATGTTTCATGGCTATAAAAAAAAAATGTTGAATTGTTTTGTTTTAGTGCTATTTATTTATTTGTTTATTTGTTTATTTATTTATTTATTTATTTATTTATTTATTTATTTATGTATGTATGTATGTATGTATGTATGTATGTATGTATGTATGTATGTATGTATTTATTTGTTTATTTATTTATTTGTTTATTTATTTATTTGTTTATTTATTTATTTGTTTATTTATTTATTTGTTTATTTATTTATTTGTTTATTTATTTATTTGTTTATTTATTTATTTGTTTATTTATTTATTTGTTTATTTATTTATTTGTTTATTTATTTATTTGTTTATTTATTTATTTGTTTATTTATTTATTTGTTTATTTATTTATTTGTTTATTTATTTATTTGTTTATTTATTTATTTGTTTATTTATTTATTTGTTTATTTATTTATTTGTTTATTTATTTATTTGTTTATTTATTTATTATTTATTAGTTACTCTTCCTTTACAGTCAGTTAACAATGTTCTGCCCAGTTATGCGTAACACGTTAAGCTTTTGCCATGTGGGTAGGTGAGGGAACTATAGCGGGACGGGAGTAGGTTTCCCGACGCCTTTGTGCACTCATCATATTTCAAATGCAATGACCCCAAAAGAGCGCCTCGGCGTCAATTATTTCCACCCAGATGCAAATCCATCATAATTTCAAAAGGCGGCAGCCGGTGACAATTGTGATGATTGCGGGAACAGACATTGTCTTTGTGTAGCTATTGCGACGAGGGTAATAGGAAGTTGTTTATCCAGCCTCTTTACACTCTGCTGAATTTGCAATGACTTTGAACAACCTTTTTTTTTTTTTTTTTTTTCCTTTTGTCTGCATTGCACGACGGAGGTATTTAAAAATGCACATTGTTCCTCATTATGCCGGTCTCGGTGCGGGCTCTTGTTTTTATTTTTGAATCTAGAATCACAGCGCTGCACAGTAGACACATGTACACATCCTCTGAGGAAGTACTTATCAATGTTTTATTCAGGAGCTCCATTTTATATATCCTGCGCCGAGACAGATAATAGGGGCGTAATACTTCACCGAGGAGGAGAGGTTCGAGCTGCGCACAATGACACAATTCAGGAGCATCCGCGCGTTTTATCTATCTGATGCAGATTGCGCCGTGAATGAGGCCTTAAATGTTCAAAGGTTATGGCCTATTTGCATAGCTTGGAAGCATGCTTTTGTTGGTCATTCCATTTTTAACTGAGCCATTCGGGGGGGGGGGGGGGGAAAAATATTCGGGGGGGGGGGGGAATAAATTACAATAACTGATCAAAGGACATCCAAGATACATGGTCAAAATCCATACATCCAATGAAACGTGCATCAGGAGGGTGGCCATGTTCTCTCTCCTGCTGGCCTGTGTGTTGTCTTTGACAAGGTTGAAAATGAGCTCGTTTAACCGCCGCGCTCCACTCTATAACTATAATTCAGTTACTTTCCCCCTCAATTTGGAAAAACACATCCGTGTCCTTCACACAATGTGGCAGCCGGTTATTCTTTGGTGGACTACAATTTGGTTATATTCACTGCATTAGGGTTTCCGGTTCCAGCTACTGAAAGGATCCATCTGCTTAAGTGGATCTAATCTTATGTGTTCTAAAAAAAACAAAAAACAAAAAAACAAGCCTAATAAATACGCAAATTGTAAGTTTCTTTTTTGTATTTCAATTGTAAGTTTCTTTTTTGTATTTCTGACTCGTTGCGTTTTGAGGAGGAACAAAAAATGACCAAATGCGGCCGAAAAAAAGCTTCCTTCCTTCCTCACACAATGTGGCAGCCGGTTATTCTTTGGTGGACTACAATTTGGTTATATTCACTGCATTAGGGTTTCCGGTTCCAGCTACTGAAAGGATCCATCTGCTTAAGTGGAGCTAATCTTATGTGTTCTAAAAAAAAAAAAAAAAAAAAAACAAGCCTAATAAATACGCAAATTGTAAGTTTCTTTTTTGTATTTCTGACTCGTTGCGTTTTAGGAGGAACAAAAAATGACGAAATGCGGCCGAAAAAAAGCTTCCTTCCTTCCTCCTTCCTCCCATCCTTCACTCCTTCCGTCCATCCTTCCCTCCCAGCCAAAACCATATTTTGAAAGGAGCACCAATGAGAAAAAAAAGTCTAAAAAATATATATACTTTCAAATGCAAGTATCATCCTTCAACTCGAGCTCTTCCGTACACTCGACCAATTCATTTTGGTTTGGCCTTCACGGTAGGCCACGTCCTCCGAAAGATGTGGCCCCCGAATTGGGATTGGGAATTGTCTGAGGTCTTAAAATACGAGGTGGTACAGTTATGAAGTGTAAAAAAAACATTTGCGCGTGGGATGACTCCGTTTACATGTTCTTCCTACATTTCCATTTGCTCTCTGCAAGACTATGGACCTAAAAAGGTCTGAGACCTTGTTTTTATTACTACTGATATTTCGCTGAAGTCCATGACGGGTCTTTCAACTGGCTCCCCCCAGACAAGAAAAAATGCCAATTTTTACGCATTTATTTTTTTTTTTCTACAAAGTTGCCGCGATACTGGCCTCTAGTCAACTTGGATAGAAGAAAAAGAAAAAAAAAACGTAATTTTTTTCAAGCTGGGCTGATAACTAAATACAGAATAGTCTGACATCAAATCATTTATTCATGCCCCTATTCCTGGCACACACATCGCATGAGATATTGTGGAAAAGTAAAGTGTGTGTGTACTGAGAGCATGGTGACAAGCGCGATGAGTGCGCTTCAAATAGAGTGTATTCTCCCGGGAACGGAGCCGGGGGCCGGGGTATCCATCAGACCATGGATGAATTACTCTGGCACGTACTCTTCAAAGAATGCCCCCTCGTACTTATTCTAATCCAGCTCTCTGTTGGGTGGAAAACATTGAATTTCTTTTCTTCTTAAAGGTGTCTTTTTTTTTTTTGCTCCCCCAGATGAATCTGTACGGGTTTTTTTTTTTTCCTTTTTTTTTCATATATATTGGTTTGTCGGCAACTGCGCATGCGTGCATATGTACACATGCTCCAGTACACTTGCTCATTTGATGGAAAACAGCTGGTTGAAAACCCCGTGTTCAAACACTGATTTGATTGTAGTTCTACGCCCTCTTTCTTTTTTTGGACCTGGGTGATCAAATTAACTCGTCACTCTCCTGCCTGCTTGGCCCGGAGCGTGCCGGCTAACTAGGAAGGACATTATGAAGCTGCTCTGACAGCGTTTCCTCCCAGCCGGGCCCACATCCAGAAAATGTAGGTTCTGGACCATCAGTTTGCATCGATGCATGTAGGAACCTCCTCTGACAGTGAGTCCCTTTGGCTCTGACCCTTTAGTTCCTTTGTGATGCAGCACTGAGGGCGCGCGTGCGTGCGTGCGTGCGTGCGTGTGTGTGTGTGTGTGTGTCTGCATGTATGCAAGGGTAGTGGGTAATGCTATTTATGGGACATTACACATAGTGCAGGCCTTAACTGGAACACGCAAAAAAAACAAAAAAAAAACAGCGTACTCTCCGCAGTTGTGTCCCCAGCAAGACATGACATTTTTTTTCTCAAGCAAAAATCCTGATTCCGTGTGATGCAACAATGAGTCAACTCCTCCAGATTCACTGCATTTTGAAGATGAAGTAAATATTAAAGTCCTGTATCTGCAGAATCCCCATGAAAGCAGACACCAATACTATTGGTAAGGCTTGAATAAATGACCCAATTAAGAAAAAGGGTAATATATCAATTAAAAAAGCCAATTCAGCTCACAAAATAAATGCGCCTTTTTTGTTTCATGGTCAAAAGCTAAGCTTTGGTGAGCAAATTTGCGGGCTGAACACGAGCAGCCTTGACAGGGATGGACTTGAGGGGGCCGGCAAAATGGCGAATTTAGCTCAATAGCACTGCCGCACCATTCGCTTTTGTTTCGACGGCCTCCATCAGCAAGCTCAATAACTCCCTCGCTTGCTTTATTTTCCCTCCCCCATAGCTTTCCCGTCGAATGAAATGACGTGTAAGGGTGAAGAACATGCCAGGGGAGAGGGCAGACGCAACAGTGCCGCGAATTGACACATCGTCGGGGGTAAGCGACGGCTGGTCACATTGAGCTCAGCAGCTCCAGCATTTCTCCAACTACTGGGGAGTCATAAGTCATCCAAATCCACTCCATTTGTGCAGACAAGCAAATGTCACGGTGCGGTGTGACCACCACTTGAGTCTGGCATGGACAACAACATCGGCGCCGTCTGTCAGATAAAATAAGCTGGCAACCAGCTTGGGGGCTGATCACGTCAGTGTGAGCAGAGGTTTCATTTGGGATTTATACCCGTATAAAGTACTGATGTGTTGAAGAAGGAGGAGAATATTTAGCATCAGATTGTTTGTGGTTTCTTTAACAGCTGTGTTAAATGTTAATGAGAAAAAACGATGAAGCGCACCTTGACGAAAACAAGGGAAAGGCCAAGCCCACGCCAAACTCAATTAAAAACGTTTCTGATCGAAACGACTAGAATAGAAACAAAGTAAAGGTCAAGGCATTCAATGTTCTCGGACTGCGTTAGAAAACCTGCAAAGCATCATGTTAATTTGTTGGAGGATTCTGTGATCTTAGTGTGATTTACAATCCAAAAAAGAAAAATGTCATTCATTTTGACTTCAGACATAAAAATACATGATTTGCAATTGGGGTTACAAGGTGCCCCAGTGCGAGGGAGTCCATTTCAGGAGACGCCTCTACATTTATTTGTGAGATTGTTTATTATGTTAATTTGATTCATTTAAATTCAAATGAGCTTTTCAGTCATTTTCCATTCATTATAATTTTCTAAGTGGGGCTGATCAAATCAAAGCTCCTTTTTGTTTGGATGGTTCGTGTCACAGACCAAAGTCATTTATTTATATATATATATATATATATATATATATATATATAAATCGTTTTTTGTTGTGGACTGTGAGAGCCAAGGGCTGCTACATTGTTTGAATCCTTATAGCCGGGGGTTAACTAGGATGTTAAAGTCCATATTTATCATTACCGAGGAATTGAACAGGATTGATGGGTTCGTGAAAAAACTGAATTTGATCTGTATACGCACTTGCAGCTGCTGGCTGGCTGCTGCTGTTGATAGTGGCATTAAGAATGATATGTTTTGCCCTGTGGCTTCGAAAACAGATTGAAGGAATCCTGTCGACAACGCCTTGAGGAAGTTAGGGCTGACTTAGCATAAAGTAGTATGAGAGCACCGGGCACTATCCTAAACGTACGTAGTGTGTACTGTATGTGGTTGTACTCCGGCCGACAGAAATATTTATTTTATATTGCATTTTGTTACTAAAATGCCTCGTTATCAACCTAATAAAAGTGGTTTTATTAACAAAACAACGAAACAAACGCAATAAGGCCGACTTAATGTGCGGCATTTGCAAAGATAAGTGTCGCGGCAGAGTGCGGCGGCCGCCGGCCCCGGAGGGGACTGCACAGAGGATCCCCCCCATAACGCATCAGCCGAGACCAAACAAACAACTTCGGGATTATAAAGACGAAAGGGCCATCACCAAACAAGGTCATTCTTATCAAAACGTCAGCTCTGCGCAGCGGATTCTGGATAATGAAGTGAGACGGTACGAATGAAGCTGTCGGAGGTGTTGGTAAAGGCTAATAGTGTGTGTTTTAAATAGAACCATTAGCAAGGGGTCAAATAGGGCAACGGCTCTGCCTCGGGCTCCATCTGTAACGGGAAGTGGAGACAGCCATTGTACCGCACCGGCTGAGATGGATCCCGCAACGTGCGTCTTATGCATATCATGCGCGTCATTTATCATGCATAAGACGCACTCGAGCCCCCCCCAGGGGGGGCTCGAGTGACCCCCCCCTGGAGTCACTCGAGCCATTATCGCTTTGTGGCTGCAAAAGACGCCTCGTTTATTAGAACATGAGCCGTAACTCGGCCCATTCGATCAACTGCGGGTATTTGTACCGCTTATCGAAAAAAGTGCCGTGCAAGTTAAAAAGAACCACTCCAAGTAACCTCGGACGCATAACGACACTGTTTATCGGTCTGTGAGCGATACGACACACTAAACCGGGATACTTTGACAGCCCTGACAAAGTCGTACAGTTGCGTACGGATTGACCTGAAAAACGGGGGGGGGGGGGGGGGTAAAGTGATAGAATCTGGCACAGAGAGAAGGAGCCTTTGCAAACGCTGGTGGTTGTTGCTTTTTTGGTGCGAGATAAGAGCAGCGATGCGTTTCATGTTCAAAACTTCCTTTCTCGCCTAAACCTCCCCAACGCCTTCACGTGGGAAACTCAGCGGAACAGACGCGTCGCCTTTCCTCTGGCGAGGCCTTTGACGACAATGGCAGTAAGCCGCTTTCACGGCGTCTGTGTCAGTCAGACCGTGTGGGACAGGCCAGCGCTTATGAGGACATCGCTTCCCGAGGCTTAAGCTTCAGACAGAGATTTCCTGTAGCCGCTTTTATCGCACCTCTCTTTGTCCTCCCGGAGACTTACCAGGGCTGAGCCATTTGCCGTCGTGGTTGTCTCGCGCCGCCACGTCTAAATCTGAAAGTGCTGAGTCGCACGCTCTGAACGGTGCACTTACGGATAACCCCTGTGGATGCACACCGGAACAGACACTAGAGACGGTTCTCCGACATTGGATTTGACTCACCAAATCACCAGCACCAACTGTTGCCATGGTAACGAATGGCCATATGGTCTGAGGGGTTTAATTAGCCGCTCGGGCCACAACAAACAATGATAGCCACCATTGCAACGATCAAGGAACCCCAGCGGATTCTTGAGCTTCACATCCTGAGTATAGGTCACGCCTTAGGAGTTTCACAAACTGCATCTTCTCTCAGTCATAAAATCCAGCTTTTGGAACCTGACACAAAGGAGTTCGAGGCCTAGGAATATATTGAATTAAACACACTGTTAAGTATGTCCAGAAATAGGAGCATTCCGCAGACCCCCTTTTTTCTCTTGTTTCTCCCCATACCAGGCAGTTAAAGTGTCAACTTGTGTGAGCTCCTTTACAAGAAAAGCCTCGCTGACGTTGAAGGCGGCACGAAGGCACCACCAAGATACCGAAAAAGTAACGGCCTGTTTGACGTAATGCAAGTTTATCTTCTACAGCGCAGAGAGCACATTACAAGAGGACGGTAACGTCACGAATATAGCGCCTAAAAGCTACGATGGCCGTTCGATTTCAAGTTATAAAAAAACGAAGCATACCAAGGGAAGTTTCATCGCAAAAAAAAGTCTGAAAATCAATTGCAATCGATGATTCGTATATGTTGCCGTAGAATTTAGTACTAAGGAAAAACTTTTCGGCCAGATTCTGTGTGTGTGTGTGTGTGGGTGTGTGTGGATGGATCTGAATGCAGCCCACAGCTAGGAGTGATAAAGTGAAGATTTATTGTGTGGATGGGGGTTCTGGCAGGCGAAGGCTGAGGGCACAGACAGAATGGAGCTCTGCGGGACGGAGCCAGGGAAGGCCCGAGCGGCACGGCTGGCCGGCAGGCAGCAGAGTGAACTGCGGGGAAAAAAAGGCTGCACTTTGAAAAACACAGACCGATGAGGGCGGAGGTCGGGAGAAGCCGGAGCTTGTTGTGCGGCGAGCACGCGTCAAGCCGGCAAGCGCGACGTGACCCTGGAGCTCAAGGTACTGCGGGTGACTCAGTAAAAAAAAAAAAAAAAATCAACCCAATAACAATACTTGAATTAAAATGGACTTTGTAGCTGTGGGATTATCGTTCAAGGAATATGGAAATTATAAGTGTGGAGACGTACAGTTTAGAGAGGCTCCATATGAAATTGGGAACCCTTAACGGATGCTCAGCTTGTTGCACAGCTAAAGAACTGAAAAGAAAAAAAAAAGTGTCTACGCTCTACATTTAGCCTCTGCTTCTGCATGTATAGTAATTAACGTTACACATGTACACGGCTATTTTAAGTAGCGCCTTTGAATATTTTTTTTAGGTTGCTTTCGTGCTGGACACGTCTTACAATACAAAACGCAAACACCCTAATAACCCGAATGGACTTAGGACGAATTCAGGCTGGGAATGGAGCGGGAAATTCTTGCCTCACAGAGCCGCAGTTGTCAGTTAGCCTGCGGCGACAAAAGAATGCGACGCGAAATCTTCCCACAGCCTCCAAAGGGTGACGTTTTTGTTTTTCTGTTTTTTCATTTCAAATTATTTCCCTCCGTGAACGGGGAAATAACCGTATCTCGCTCACGACTCATCATACACAGTGGCACCTCCCCCCCCTCCGCCCCTGAGAGTGATGTGCACCCAAATGGTGTACGAACTATCTCCTATCCTTAAATCAGTGATAGGCCAGAATAAACATTACATCAGCATCGGGGATATTTCTGTATTCCACCCGCCGCACCTTCTTCGCTCCCCTGTCATCATGCCTGATTAAAAATCTCACCGTGGAATGGCGGAGCCGTCATTCATGTCATTGCCGAGGACAATCCTGTGATTTCCCAGCGGTGTCGGCGGCCGGGGACGATGCGCTACTTAACAATTTCTCCGATGGATAAATGTATCCGGGTGAAAACTGAAACGGCTCCACAAAGCAGAGAAACTGATTCGGGGGCCTCGGAGAACTGAGACACCTGCCAGATAAGATATCCCGACTGCATGGAACTAGAATTTAACCCCTTCCGGGGAAGAAACGCTCTCTTTTTTCTTTTCCCTGTTTACACTAGACAATCAAAGCAAACAAGTTGACAAAATTGAAAAAAAGCCCGCTGACTTTCTGCATGCTTGTTGAAAATCAATTTGGTTCATTTATTTTTCTTTTTTTAAATAAACAGTAGGCTATCAAATCTCACAAAACCCATAAGCGCTATGAAATGATTAGTTCGGTGCTTGGGAAGGAATTTAGAGACGTTATTCCGAAACCTGTAATTTGAGTCAGTTTCTTTGGCGACGAGAGCTCAGACAGTATCGTTTCATTATGCACTATAATGCCACAGAGAAGGGATTACACAACACAATAAGACAATAGGCAGTGTCTCCGTTGTGTCGCAAGCGTTCCGTAAAGCCACAATCCTTCTTCTTTGTTTCAAACCCGAATCTAATAACCTCCAACTCCTCGCCTGCTGTAATCAGCCGGGCAAAAAATGAGCCAGGCATGTCTACAAATCAAAATGCGACGCGACGGCTCTTCACCTTTCAGAGCACGCTGTAATCATAACGCGGCACGCTTTCAATTCATCCTTTGGCAAATCAGTGGTTGTCCTCTGTGACAAAAGGCATTTGTCTTCTTTAATTCACTGATGACACACACAAAAAAAACGGGTCCTGCGCTGGGCCGATGGACAATCGCACGGCAGTCCGCGGGACGTTTTGGGTCAAACAAAATGAGATCGAATCAAGGTAAACACATTTGCACCACAGAGGAAGTCAGAGTTGGAACAAACATAGGGCTGTGCCAGGCCTGACTGCAAATGGCGACAGAGGGTAAAAAAAAACAAAAGCCGTGGACTAAACTGGTAAAACTTTTTGCCCTGCGCATTTTGTTGAAGCCTTTTTTTTTTTTTTTGGGGGGAAAAATAATAAAATCACATCTTAAATCAGCCTTTAGGTTTTCCCGAGCCTCAGCAATCTGTGCCCTATTTGATATTCAGCATGTTTATACAAGTCTGATTAATCGGGTTTTTATGCAACTAATTTGCATCAGCGGTTTGAAGTGAAGCGGCGTGATATCCAAGTGCCGCAAAGCCCAAGAGCGTGTAGCTCAGGACGGGGGATGGCCGCATACGGCGGCCGGAGACACCGGGGACCTGCATTCTGTCTATTCCTATATTGTCTCAGGGTGGAAGTCATCAATTACTTTATTATTATTGTTCTTATAGTATCGTGACTATAACCGTTTTTTCTTCCTACCGCTTCTCTTATAAGGTAATAATCGATTTAAGCAGTGGCAGAACGAGTACGGAGAAAGCATCATTTCATGTGTGTCAGTACTCAGAGGACGACAGCGTTTAAATGTGCCATCTTTTCTGTGATTTGTGTCAACGTACGACAGTGGCGAAGTGTGCGCGGCTGGCGTGGCTCTGGTTCCACCGGCCTCGGGCACCGGGGCCATGCCAACACTTTTAGTGTTCACAGTGACGACGAGAGAGGAGACATGGCTGCTGCTGCCGCCGGTTGCCGCTTGCCACGTGCGAGGCTCGTCGACCAAAAGCAGACGCAGGCAGCTAAATATGGCGTTATTTCTGCCGCAAAGACGGTCCGAGCTGTTAAAAAAAAAAAAAGAGAATCTGTGGGAACTCGGAAAAAACATCTCTGCGAAAGAAGTGAGCCACTGGGAGAGATCATCAGAGAGCATCACAGCGGGTGTCCAAGAACCATTAACCGACAAAAATGTTCGATTCTGACAAGACAGCCTCAAAAAGGAGTGCCAGAGAATATTTGCCATTGCGGTGCACACGCAAACAAAGACACAAGCGCAGAGCTATGTGAGGAAAGTGTTATCCTACTCTGTAAGTTATAATCCTCCTGAGGGATCCGACACTTGGGATTTCCAGAACCAGCAACTGCGCTCTGTAATTGCTGTTCATATGATAAGTACATGCTCGAATCCTGAATAACTCCATGCTTTCGAAGAAAGCTGTGGTGAATACCTGGCCGAACTGGGCTGGCGGATGGACACCGAAGTCGCCGCTGTGTCTCCGCATACCCGGCACGCAGGGCACCAGCACCGCGGGTGTGTTTAATTCGGTGCACCGCTTGCAATCCCAGTTAAAGCAGTGATTCATTAAACTCAATGTGACCCCCCCCCCCCCGTGGCGAGGCAACGTTAATCTGAAAGCCAAGCGCTTCCTGGCACGCCCGGGCGTCTTTTGTTCTTATGTCATATTTCACCCAGTCGTTTTATTTTTATTTTTTTTGGAGAAAGCTCCTCTTCATCTTCTTGGCCTGGGTCAAGCCACGATTCCATTTTCCAACGCACAGATTTTTGGTCAGCCACAGCATGGCTCAACGATACTCAAGCAGAATAAATGTTTCAACACTGCCCACGCTGGATCTATGTATTCACCAATGGGGACCACCGGACCATATGTTAAACCATAGATCCACTCAAGACAGGTCAGTGGGCATTGTGGGAGGATTGCCCTGGATTGCTCGTCAGGGCAAGAGCCTCCTGGAGCTCCCGCTGCACATCGATGCAGCACTGTGCACCGACCCTACCTCTCCCCTATCAGGTCGGACCATGTCGGGATCTTAGGACGGATGTTTCCTACCTACATATGGTGACCAACTTCAACCACGATTTCATCCTCAATGTCAAAACGGTTGCCCCCCCCCAACGGTTGGTCACACGACAGGCAAAGGGCAGGAGGATAAGCAATGTTTCCTTGTAGTATAACGGGTTTGTAAAATGTAAAGAAGCCCTGTGAGGCATTTACAGCCCTCCATAAAAAAAGAATTCTCATCGGAGAGGCCACGGTGACGGAGAGCGACCACCTCCTCACATCTGGGCTGCATCTTTATCTGGTGGTCATTGTGACGCCGCGACGCAGTCAAGTGCTGGGACCACGACGCAGCAGGGACAGAAATCCACACTTGCAGGCGACACCTCCCTGCCAATCTGTCAACCCCATTTCCTCGTGTTTGCGTGATTTAATAAATGATCCGGGACAACACGGTGTACTGTAGTTGTGCCAACAACCGACCGGGTTCAATTACCGCTTGTTTATCATAATTAGAGTCTGCAGTCGGAACGTGTCTGGGAATATAATGAATGAGATGTGCTCCGGGCAGGATGTTGGTCAGCAAATGAACATCCAGCTTCCCTGCCCATAATGTCTGCCATTAATCTCCGTCAGCCCCTGACTCCGGCTGCCATGAAGGCAGGTCATTTCCAAGGGCACGTCATTGGAGACAAAGTCTTACACAACTCGAGCAAAATCAAGGTTAACAGTTAACCGAAAGAAGAAGAAATTGCTCCGTGTACACCACAGCGCGTTCTCCTCATTTTAATATGAATGTATTTTTGTATTATTCAGGATCACAACGTTTCTACGGCCATTTCATTTCCAGAAATACCCACATCCTGACACTGCGCCCACTGTATATGTCTTGGCTCCAAAATGTAATTCAAAGAAAGTAAATACAATAAACAAAGTATAATATATAAAGAATAGAGAAACTTCAATTTTATGCAACCGACTGAGATGCAACTGCTATTTTTCACTTGCCATTGGTTTTATTACTAATGGAATATTCAGATTTAGGGTAGATTTAGAGTGAAAGGTTCCGTTCTCCTGCAGAGCAATTTGCTCCATTGCGTTCCGTCATTTGATAATAATTTAAAGCCCAGATTCAAATTCAGTCCATGATTTTATCAGGTCACTACTTTGGTGCTGATATATCTCAAACTATTGCCGGGGTTGCCGTCGACCATTGTGAGAGAAGAATTTATCCGGAGGATCTCCCGAGCTTTGGTCCAGTGTAACGGGGCAGGGTCCGAAATTGTACATGCACGACACCCGCCACAACAACGTGTCAGCCGTAATGTGTGCTCGGTGCCAAGTCGCCGGGAGCACGTTCGCCTACTAACGCAGGCACCGTGGGGTTTAAAAAACGACCTCACAGAGCAGTCCAGCTGAAAATTGTCAGTCAGGATAAAACGCGAGGCTATTTCGTGAAAAGTAGGGGAGATCAAGGGATCTGCCAATTCATGAAAAGGGAATTTGCCGAAGCAGTCCTCCACAGTGGTGCATTTTACTCACCAATTCATTGTTTCAAATAAACTGAGCGAAGCAGCCGTTACAGCACACGGGTGTGACACAGTCATGTGTTAGGATTGTTATTTGAGGGGAGCACACAAAGAAAACACAACCCCGGCGTAATCGAATGCACTTGGTGCAACAGTGTGACGCGCCGACGTGTCCGGACTGAAGTGTGGGATTGAACACAGCAAGCCTCGACATTGTCGGCCGATTCATTTCCAGCTGTCAAGGTGACCACGAGTGGTGGTGAGGAGCTGTCAACTAATAAGTGGCTTGAAATCGTCCCTCCCCACATTATCTTGATTTACAGTCTATGGATACATTGGTCATTCACGTGTACTATTGATAGTGTTTCGGTAACTCTCGTTTGAGCGACCGCTTGCGCAGCAAGCATTGTCAGGAAAAGGCAAGGCTTCCTGAGCTGCGCTTCAAACTGCTGGCGTTAAACTAACAATGACATAGGGGATCAAGTGAGAAGCTGGAGAGGAGTCCTTCTCACTTGGAATCGATCAATTTCATTTTTTTATGTTGATTTAAGTTGGCTCATTAGGTCAGTGTTTCATGGGCAAAAAAATCTTCTCTGTTTTTTTGTTTTTTTTGTTTTTTTGTGAAAGCAGAAGCTGAGGTGCCACCGGGCTTCTCTACGCTTGGCTTTCATTTTCCTTTGCCGAGTGAGCACTAATGTTGCCCTGCCGTCGTTACACGCGAGGCCGTGGTTGAAATGTAGCCCCTGTGGTTTTCGAAACGAGGGACCTGTCAAATCGGCCCTGCCAAACCGGTTAAGGAAATGACATGAGTAATACCGGCCGTGGGGTGTGAAAAGGTCCCTCGGCGCAGTGGTACGAGTGTATATTTCGCCGGCGCTTTTCAAGTACAGCAGGCTTTTAGCTCGCACGGTTTTACCACTGCGGTTAAATGCCGTCATATAAACGGAAATCGATAAAAAGGAATAGGAGCTCTCCGTGATCAGGACATTGAGTCTTCATAACCGGGCGCTTTCTCTCAAACGCATTTTCAAATAGACTTCCGTGTCTGCATTAGCGCATCATTAACATATTAGAACCAAACTTCCTCTGTGGGAGCACGACTGAGCCTTTTTGCTAGTCTACTGTAAAAGAGTTCTTTTCCGCAGGCTTCCAACCAATCGCTCTGCTCTTTTCCAAGCAGTCTCAACGACAGTCAGAAAGTTGGATGTGGACGTTGTTTTTCCAACTTCCCCCCTGACTTGATAGGTTTCCAAGGAGACCCATACTTGATAACCTTCGAGTTCCCCCTTATTCTTGGCTTGCTATGACTTTCATACTGTCAAACAGCTCCCACTACCACTTTAGATCCTTGACTTGAACCATCCCCTACACGCGACGCTTTTTTTTTTTTTTTTATGAGGTATGAAAGGCACCGCATCAATAAAGTTCATTACAGACTGCGCCAGTGTTTTAATGAATCGCCACAGCAACTCCAAGTGTCGAGGGTGGACGGATGAAAGAATGCGAGTATTGCATCCCAGAGTTGTTTGTCGTTCGGGAGGGGAGACACCCATGCCACCGTCTCTCATTAGAAGACCGAGCGGAGTCTAATGGGCGGTCATTTGTCTCGAGATGCTTGATGGAACCTAATGGGCACAGGATGTGAATTAATAAACAACGCTCCACGGTACACGTGTGGACAATTAATTGCACTTAACGAGAAAGAAGACGGATGGCCGGGGCGGTCCCGTGATGGACTTGAGTTTAACAAGGTCGAGTGTTCAGGGGCAACTCTTTTCTCGCGCCCCGCTGACGGTGACGCATAACTTAAAAGGAGGTGGGAAGTTGGGGACAGAAAGCTTTTAATCACGGGAGGCCCGGGGGGCGAGGGGAGACGGCGCCGTGACTAAACGGCAACTCCTCGTCCCTTTATTGAAATGGTCTTATTAGCGACAGCTCTAGTTCCGGCCCGTCCACGATCCACGTACGGAGATGAGCAGAGTCAGTGGGGTGGACGCGTCGGGATTTGGATTGCATTTGTATCATACAGGAGGAAACTTTTTGCTTTTGCCTGCTGTTACCAACGCCACTTTTACATAGTGCAAAGTAAGGTTAAAATTGGACGGCGTTAGGGAAAGCAGTGGCCTGTCATATTCATAAAGCAGAAGAAAGTGCTTTGGAAAAACACGCAGCCCGCTCTCACTGACTTTTGGGGATTCAGCACTGGGCTCGTCTCTTATCGGAGCAGATGACAGACTAATATTGACGGGACTTGTCCTTGCCCGGGACGCTAGCGTACAGCGGGCAGGGGACGCGATCGGCAGCATTTCCCAAGGTTCCTTGCAACACAGTCTAGTCACTGCAAATATTGCGACCCAAAGCACCCACCGTCCGTGGCCAGCGCGGCATTCGGAACCTCGAGCTCTACTTCTAGAACCCACTTTCTGTTCGCTGGTGTTGGCTGCGTGTAGCGTGGAATCCAACAGGTCTTCCAATAAGTTCCACCCGAAAGCCATTAGACTCACGGGGCTTCATCCATCGAAAGGCCTAATGGCCTTCTGCGTGGGACAGATGCTCGGCAAATTGCTTCCTCTAAATGATTAATGGCCGAAGATTTATAAGAGGGGTGGCCAAAACCCGAGCGGACTCCGAGTGGGAAGAGCGGGAGGGAACGTCGGCCGTCTATGGCGTTCTTGACAGGAGTGCAGGGAAGCCCTGAAAAGTCAAGGGGCAACACTGCTTAGAGTTATTGTTGCCAAAATCATTTTTACAATAACCATTCTATTTCCCAATTGAAACTCCATCCGTACATTTGAAGCACTCCTTTAGCTCAGGAAGACATTCAAAAATGGCAAAAAATGGCATACTCCAATTTGTCTGCGTGCATTCAGGAACGGGCGCATTATTTTCAATCTTTCAGGTCTTACAAAGCAGATACCTTGCGGGTAAGCACTCGACAACTCTGACACAATCATTTGAAATTTTTTGAAATTTAGACATAACAGAACAAATAATCCTTAACGTGTACTACCGGGAACAGATATTCTGCACAAATACAAATGAGCATCTATAAACGCATGGGTGAGACACTGGAAGACGTGAGCAGAGTCAATGTTGCGAATACAACAACAAGAGCTGAAATAGAACTCCTTGGCCCAACGACAAGCCTCCGACTTCTCTTGCGCTTGAATTTAATATCAATAAATGTTTCAACTACCCCCGTTAAGCCTCAACTCCTCCTAAACAGACTCATTCTCACTGGAATGGCAAAGTATCAATATGCACACATTTTAGTTTCTATAGGATTCCAGAAATGTATAAATATATGATTTAGCTACTGGGGAAGAGGCTAATACCAGGAAAGCCTAAAATGTCCTGTAAAGATTTGTTGACCAACTGAAACTAAAACCACGGCATCAGTGTATGAATGAATGAATGAATGAATGAATACTCGACATGACAAGAAAGAAGAATGCAGGCAATTCACATTGTACCACTTGAGTTCTCATTTCCTACCTTAAGGACAGCTTGGCCACCAAGCCTAAACTATGACATTTCATTGGCTCCAATTGCCTAAAATGCCCACAACGCAACAGCTACAATAATAATTCCAACTGAATTAATGTCCAAATCTCAGGATACATCTTCGGAGAGCCCCACCCACGAATGTAGCCCTTCTCTATCTTTCCACTCTGGCTGGGAAAGGGCCTGGAATGCACTTTAAAAAAAGTAACACACTTTCATTAATCCAGTATATTTTCCATTATTTATGACGAGGCAGAGTCGGGCAGGTGCGGCTGGTCATGACGGAGTGTTCTCATAGAAATGCCACAGCGAGGGCAGCGCTGCGCTGACATGTTAATGCACACTGACAGACATTTTGTTTCAGGTCATTCAGTGGAGGACAGCGCCTCAACGGGACCGTCTCCAGTTCGCAGCACCACACAGACGCTGAGCCCGTGTCTGAGCCACCGACTTTTCACTGAAAAATGGGACTTCCTGCTACGAATGAGGGAAGGGGTCTACCCAAAGCTGGATGTGTGCGCGGGAGTCTTTGAGGCTCCCGGGCACAGACTGCAAGGACGGCAATTCATCAATTTAGAAGTCGGTTCTTCTTTTGTCGGCCGGGAGCCTCCGCAGTACCGTGCTGCTCATTTAGAAAGAAAAATTATATATATCGCATATATATATATATATATATATATATATATATACTGTATATATATAATGAAATACAAAAAAAAGCCCTTTCAATTCCCCCCCTTTTTACTCACCAGCCATATGTTCACAGTTCAGACGCACAAGCTATGTATTGCTGACGGATGTCGGATATATATATATACATATATATATATATATGTATATATATATATATATATATATATATATAAAAAAAGCATCATCATCCGTGCAATATGGCTGTAATTATCTTGACCCAGTGTCCTCCCGCTCAGTCAATGCTTTGGCTCGATGACACGGGAGCGCAGTAATGGCTCCCAAATCGTTTTCAACCTTCACCACCCCAGCCACGCTGAGAATTCAAATCACGTCAGGAAGGCGGGGGGCGCAGATTGGCTCCCAGATTAGCTGCTTATCTCGAATATCTTAGCCTGCGACCTCCAAGGGCACCAATCAGAGAGAGATTTCACCCTTTTCCCCAGCTGGGCTCTGTAGAGGCCCACAATTTTGGCTTATCAGCTCCGGGGAGCGCAGCGCAATGAAAGATGTAATTGGACCCCGGGACATTTTTCTCCGTGACGCAGCACCCATTGATTGGGATGGAAGGCAAACCAACGTGTTGCTCAGAGGCTCCGTGTTTGCCGATGTCACCGAGCGCTTTCGTTTTATGACAACACTAAGTAGTTTCGGGGCATCCTCGCCCGACTCACACGGACCTCTACGGGGATGCCTAAGTGTTTATGAATCCACGCGTAATCCTGCAGAGCTCTGTAAATGCTGTGGAATCGAAACATTTGCCAAAAGTGTTCCCTTCGTAACAAACTGCGCAGAAAGACAAGATATTCAACCACAGGCGTTTTATCTCGATATTTTTTTTTATTTTTTTCCTCTCCTTTATTTCACATCCCAGTGGTTTTTGGACCCATGGTTCCTTATCACGAAGGCCAGGGTGACGGTTTGTTTGTGGGACTTCATGATCTCCCTGCAAAATTCCATCTAGCCACAGGCAAATCGGCCAGCTGAATGTCCCAACTAAACGGTCATTGCTTCAGTCTTTAACAAGTGATCAAATATTTGCAACCGATGGGTTTGGGCCGCAAATCGGGATACGATCAGGAAAATCCTGAGTTCACTCCTCCCCTCTTTCCTTGAGAATGGGATGAATCTCCCCTAATGACCACCACGCCTGGTGCGGTTCTTTCACGGGCTGTCAAGAGCCCATCAGACTCGTTTTGGATTCAGGTAAGAGTCCGCACCAAAATCACATCAGCGGCCCATCTCAACCTCCGGTGAATCTTCCCGTCACTGGTCACAAACACTGCTCATGCTGAACCTGGAAAGGAAAACAGAAGGTCGCCGTCTCTCTTTTTAAGAACCATGTCGGAGGCATGGCAGTCCAAAGACTCCTGGCTGGAGTGCTCCTGAGAGGGTGTTGTTTTCACCGGTGACGGCAACACATCCGTCAGTGATGACACAAAATCACGACATTTAGACCGTCCGATGTGTCGAACTGACAGGCAGAGTGGGGGACCAATACGCGATAAAAGTTTCGAGAAGGACTCTGGACCTTTCTAAGTCAACAGACTAGAGTAACCAGCGTTTCACTTCACTCAGCTAAAGAATAGTCTTGAAAGAGTCCATGTTTACATTTATCAAGATCACTTTTCGCATTTCAAATATTAATAACTATCACCGACTTATTTTTGCTATTCCTTTTTTATCTATTATATAATAGACAGGCCGTCCGTCCATACCTAATGGGTAAAGAAAGCGAGTCAATTCAAAGTAAACTAATGTCGACATGGCTCCAGTCAGTGGCAGAGAGGTCTGATTAAATGCATTTGATGGCCTATACTGATTCTGCTTGGTTGTGGTTGTGGTTGTTTTTTTTTTTTATTATATTTTTTTAATCAGGCGACAAATTGCTTCTGCAGACAAGCTTCTGGACTCGGCCGTGGCTGCAGTCTAACGTGGATTTACCTGCAATCATTCCTTCCAGTTCCAAAATACAATGTACCGTGGGGGGGGGGGGGGGGGGGGGGGGGGGGGGGGGGGGGGGGGGGTTATTTCCACATCTATCTGGTGGTTAATCACGCGCCATCACTTTCATATCTCCAAAATGGCAGATTGGCACCGAGGCCTGTATTCAGCCTCGTGACAATGCGTTTCTCAGACACCCCGGTGGGCTTTACTGGTTGATGAAGCATCAGTCAAAGTGTTTTTCCTCAGGACTAGAAACCAGAATCTCAGTGTGTTGCGCGTGCAAATCTACACAATGAGATCTAATCACATGGAACACAATTGTGAGCTGTTGCAAATATAAATCGAAGCTGAGAAGAAAGGAGAAATAGTCTTTTTTAATTGGGTCAAGGATTCTTCAAAAAACTCTCCGGCTCAACAAGATGTTGAAATAACAACTAAAATAAGACAAAAAATCCAAACTAAAAGGGGAATTCAACAAACTCCAATGAACTCTCTCCGCAAAACGGAACGCGAGGGAGCAGATCACCATCCTGGATTTTATGTACAATGAAAAAAGGTTGACGGTCGAAGCTCACCGCGGGTCTGCGTTGACAGACATGGCCGATAGAGCAGGACAAAATAAGAGCATCCATCATATCAGTGTGGTGCAGTTTCAGTTTTTGTACAAAACTTGCATAGATTATATCAGGATTCTGACCACCTGCATCTTTTCACCTGCGCCTCCATTATCATCTCTGCAGTTGAGATTCTTATCACTCCATCTAACGGGAAAATAAATCAACAACAGGTTTTCACGGCGGCTTCGCGGCTGCCACGTGGCCCACGTCGCGAATTCAGCTGGCCAACATTTTGTCGCTCTATAAAACCTTCCGAGCCCTTCTGGTGCCCTCGGGAAACCGGCGGGTATTTGTGAATTTATCACCGTTAAGACACCGCCCATGGACTGAGATTTGATCGTGGCGATAAGATTGTTGACGTCCACCACCAGCCGGCGTTTTTCTTTCCGGCCCGGGCTTCAATTCGAATCACCGAATGCACTTCTCCGTCAACAACGGAACCGCAGCCTTAGCCAGCGGGTAAACAGCAGATTGACCTTACGGCCGGGACACATGCGGTCCGCCGCAGTCCAGAGAAGCGTCAGATCAAAAATAAACCGGATTTCAATTATTGGTCATGATATAATGCTGGGACACATCTAACTCAAGCCCCAATATTAGTTTTACTCAAGGACGTTTGAGGCTCATCATTGAGCTGCAGCCATCCTCGAGCTCCAGGAATATTGTCATAAGGCACAAATAGCTAATGTTCCTCTCTCTCGACGGCGGATCGAAAACACATCGCTCGGGAAAATGGGTGTTCTCGTCCGTCCACGCGAACCGACAGTCCCTCGGCAGCTTTCGTTATCCGCTGACAAATATGTCTCTTCTTGTCTGACTGATGGATCACTGCGAGCCAGAAGACAGAGTGAACTGCAGGTCGTGGCGCGGGAGGAGGGGGGATGAGGGGGGGGGGTTTGGAGTGATGACTTTTAAAGGCTCATAAACAACCTCGGGGGGACAGCCCTGCAGTGGATTACTCACAGTGTTTTAATATATGGGGTCATTCTAAAGGAAGCCTCCTTATCAATGAAATAGCTTCACTGTGGATGTGAGTCTTCTGACATTCAATTTTGGTTCCCCCCCTCCCCCCCGCCAGAGCTCAAGCATAACAGCAGCAGCATCATCAGGACTCTCAAACGGCGGCCATTATGGCCGGTATTAAATCAGCCCGACACACACACACACACACACACACACACACAATATGGAGGTCGCACTGCTCAAATTGAAAAAATGACACATGAAATAGCACATATTTTGGAGCCTTAACTTTCATCCCCGGACACCGAGTGCACTTCAGGCCCGAGCTTTCATCTCGGTCTGCCGCCTCCATCAGACAGAAGTAGATGATCAACGATCATCCAATCTTGGCTTCGGACAACTAGATGTATTGAGATTTCGCAGGACGCATGGAGGATGGGCTATGTATTCAGCAAAATTGTAAATGAGCATCCAATAGGGACAAATAGTTATTATAATTGCAATTGTAAAGATTGCATGATCATTTCTTATATTTTTGTCAGTGCAAAAAAATTAAAAATTAAAAATTAAGGCACTATTCCATCCAAACTAATGACTTTAATCACAGTATTCCCCAAAATCGTCTCAATGGGTTTTTCGCGGTAAAATTTGTCTTTTATATCGTTCAACACAATTGTGTAACAACAGCAGAATAACAGAGTGACAAGCACGGGACAGAATACCACATCCAGCGCCTGTGTGCTGTTCTGCACACACAGCGACTTGCGGGAGGTCCCAGTTCAGTAGCACAAGCCACAAAAGCAAAGATGCAGCAATGTTAACAATGTTGTTTTTGCTGTGACCCCCCTCAGCCCTCGCAGGCCTTCAGCCAGAGATTGTGTGTTGGAAATATTTTTGTATCACGATGGCGGTATGGCTGCTCTGATGGCGCCTCACTTTAAATTGCAGAGCGTGTACTGTTTGTTCCTAAAAGTGGGATTTGCTGGCTTTCTCACACTGCTGGTCCTCATCATTGCGTCGCATCTCACCTCAGATTTGAAAAGTAATTAAGTGTGAAAATAAAAACAACTTTTGCAAATAAAAAATGTGTCATCTTTGCAAATGTAAATTGCAGTAAGTTGCAGAAAACAACCCCTGAAGAAAATAACAATTCTATACTGACGGTTCCGACTGGTTCAGATGCCTAGTGGGGGAATGCAAGGCAGCTATAAAACCTATTAAGCATCTAAACCTGCTCTGATTTGACGCTTAAAAAAAATAGCAGCAACATTTTTCAGCCCCTTTTGCATCCGCGCACATAATTACAGGCTCCCTGCGCTGATACATTTGTCCTATTCACTTCCACCCCAAGCACCTTTTATGCCAAGAGTTATTGGAGTTTGCTGATAGCCAAAATAAACATCATGCAGCCATGGTGTTTAATAAATCACAGATTGAATAGCGTAAATATCATCTAAAATGTGGCCTATAGTTTAATGTACATTTTTAGTCAGAGTACAAGAGGAACATCTACGAGACAACCTCACTTTTTCCCTACAGCTGTTGATGACATCGTTTTGTAGTTTGTCTTTTGTCACACTATAACCTGTCACGCCTTCAGAAATCAAATCATTTCACTGACAGTAAGTTTTTTTTTTTTTCTTCTTCCCCCGACTGTCTTTTTGAGCCCATCATCCATGACAGCAGTTATTTCTGGCTGTTTGACGGATTTTCTCAGAGGTTCATTTCAGCAGACGCCAGGAGACACCGGAATTCGTTTCTCACTCATGAATCTATTTCCTCCCCGGTAGTAAACGATGTTACACGAGCCGTCAAAAACTCCTGCGGGTTAAACTAAGAGAGTCCAGTGGCCATGTGGGGCGCGGAGACAGGGACATCTGTTTTAATGGCACAGGGCTTTAACCTCTGCCTGGGACACATAGAAAAAGGAATGAAATGCTTTATTCTAACATGGAGCCTGAACCACTTTAAACGTACCTTCTCCTAAAATATATCGCAGAAACAGAGTTATTCACTGGAGGCCTAATTAGGAAAAGTGTTTATTATTTTCCGCCACCATTTCCTGGGGCATGATTTACTTCAGTGGCTAATGCTTGTTAGCCGTGCGCTTGTACGATTTCCATGTTCTGTTGCTTACGTGTAAAAATGAATTTCATAGTTATGGAAAGAGCTCTAATTGGTACTTTTTAAATTCTTCATAGACATTCTCCTGTTCTAAATAGGAGATTTTAACCACGACGGTTAGTGGTTAATGATGTGTTAAGGAGCGTTGGTTATTGGGTTGAAAAAAAAAAGAAAAAAAAAGAAATGCAAATCCCTTTACGGAAACGGCGTGACGCATCGACACATTCCGCACAAACCAAAGTATTTACATGGTAGATTATGTCGACGTCTCTGTTCCAGTGCTCCTTTCATTGGTTGACACGCGGTGGTATTCATCTCTTTGCCTCAATGAAAGTGACTGGGAGCTTTATGCCCCCCAGCTCATTAAAGCTGGATATTTCGCCTGTCAGTCAGACATGAGATGGAAGATGGAAGGAAGCACTTCCACCCTCTGATGCGTCTTTAGTGTCAGGGTGCCAGTGACCTTGCCGCGGCAGTGACAAGTGAAGCCCGGTGAGAGGGAGAATGTCCACCGCGGTCCTAATTAGTGAAGGACGGATGACGCCTCCGAAGGAGGGGTCATTCTGCTGGTCATATAGTTGGTAATGTCCTACTGCTGGGGAGGGACAAAGATGCCTGTCCCATAATCAAGGTCATCCCTGCTCACCTGTCTCGTGTCTCCTGTATGGCAGATGAACCATCTATATATATATATATATATATACGGTATATATATGCCAAAAGGAAAATGCAAGCTATTAAAAGCATTTTCTGACTTTATTACATATAAACACTGTGTCCTTTCTCATATATACACGCACACACAGGCATATACATATATATGTGTGTATATATATATATATATATATATATATACATCATGAAAGGAAATCTACAAAAACAAAGAAATTAAGGACTGCTAAAAATATCCTCGATCATCCACTCCGATAACCCCATTTCGACCTATTTCCATCATGCGCCTCTCCTCGCATTACAATAAACAAGGGAGCCACACACACACACACACACACACACACACACTCCTCCACTTTTTTGTCTTTCGCTGCATTTTCTCCGCGCAACGTTGACCCTCAGAGATCTCGGAGAGATGTGTTGGAGTCTCTCACTCGAAGAGAAACATCAGCATCAGCACAGCGGGTTCGGGACTGCCAGGGGGCAGAGCCTGACACCGGGAACAAGCCCGGAGCTCGACGGATGAAAGAGAATAGAAGCTAATGAGCAGGTACTGCAAATACTCAGCTCAGATCGGGTTTTATGTTTTTTGTTTTTTTTTTCGCTGTGCAGCCCAAACCACGTTGCCTCCCAAAACATGAAGTCGAAAGAAATTTCACTAGTTGACTCGTAAAAAAAAAAAAAAAAAAAAAAAAGAGAGTCAGATCTCGCCTTCAAAGTGGCTCTTTCAAGGAACTGAAGGAACACAAAAGAGAAATGCACAACATGCACCTTAAAGGCAACCAGTCTAGTGCTTTCTCGGGTGATTGACAGCATCTCCGCATTCTTCTTCTCCCGTGCCGCAAATGGGAACAGACCCACGCCGTTTGCATTGGGCTTCGCACAGCCTCGCTTGACGCGCTTCCACAAAAAAAAAAAAAACGAAACAGCGCTCAACTCCAGCCACATGTCATCCGATCGTTTGGGAAAACAAGGAGGCTACAAATGGCTTTGGCGGAAGGAGCGCGCTGAGATAATTGCGTCGTCAAATCTCGATCGCTGCCTCGCGAGCCGCACTCCGTCCTCTCGGTCATCGTGAGGAGGCGCTCGCGGAGAGACCCTCGAGGACCTGGGCCGTTTCTTTTACCCCGTGTGAGAGCGCCCCGTTGGCTCCGCAGGGCCTCGGACGGAAGGGGTTGAGTGGCCGTTCCTTTCCTGTTATTCGCGCCGCCGTAAAGTCGCCAGTTTTGGTCAAGGGCAGACGGCGGGTCCCGCCGGGCTGCGGGCCCGTGTGGACTCGGCGCGACGCAAGTATGGTCCGCTTCAGCTGCGCGTTGTCCCACCGGAATTCGGCCGGCACCCGTTGACGGTCCTCGCCCCGTGACGACAGTGACTGAGCACACTTTGCTTTGGTTGATTTGGTACCACTGCTGACCAAGCCAAAAAGAGAACGTCATCTAGCAGGGGGGGAGCCAAAGACCATTCACCGGCTTCTGAATTCACCCAATCTTGAATCCTTTGTCCCCCGGCCCATTGGTGCCTGGAACATCAAACGACGTCGCCTCAGTGCTATTTTTGGCCTCTGAGCCAAGTCAATTGAGAGTTTTCTTTTGTTTTAGGTTTGCACTTTGACACTTCCCGTTGATTGCGTTTCCTACAGGCTGCGGTTTGTAAATGTCACAAACACGGCCGCGCACCAACTGCCAGCACGGGACGCCGTCTGTGCCAAAGAGATGAAAGCCTCGGAGTTAATTACTCAATGCAACTCACCACTATATTTTTTTTTTTTTAGCTTCAAGCCCTTTTGTTTTGCATGAACAATGCAGCAAATTTGGGCCCAATAACTTTCCAATTAGTATCTCTTATTCCTGCAAGTGAAGGTTAAGCCACGACCGGGAAAAAACTGCGTGTTTGAAATTAGAGAGAGAGGAAAGGAAAAAAAAGAAAAAAAGAGACAACACCGAATATTAGCAGGAAATGAGATGAAGCCCCTGTTTTTTTTCAACCTCCGCATCTACACTCGTTTCCTCCACCGCCACTGTTCGGACAGTCGTGCTCATCATGCCGTGTGCTAGATGTAGACATAGAGTCCACTATCGCGGAGGAAGACAAATTGTTCCTCTCCTGTCGAGGCTTACGTCATAGTTTTTCTTTTTCGACTGATTTGATTCGTGAGAATCCACAGCAGACAGTCACACAGGTTCCGTTCTCTGTAGAAAGCCCGGGGCCGTGTGCCGAGAAAATTCTTCTTGTATTGTAATTGACAATTTCTTTGACGAGAGTCATTGCAAAGCTGAGCAAGAGAGCTTTTTTCCTTTTTTGCACACAGGCTCGAATGGGGACATGGTGTCGGTAAAGGTCAGTGTTTTTAGTGGACTATGTTAAATTGGCTCTCACCGCTAAATGCCAAAGAAATTGGATAACGTGCGCGCACGCACGTGAACCGTGAACTTTTTCCACAAGGTCTTATTTCTGCGATCAAATAATTGAGTTGAAATAAATGTGGTTAGTATAAACGTATTACTGCAACAAATATAACTAATGCCTTTAACCTTAGACTTTGTGGTTCAGTCAGGAGGTACAGCTAGGTGCAGGGACTTCATTATTTACTTACTTATTATGTTACACTACATGTTTCAATTAAAGCTACAATAAAACATTTAAGAAGACATGATGCACACATTGGCCAGCTCTCCTCTGTGTTCTTCGACCACCAAAGTTAAAGGTTAAAGGTTAAATAGCTCCTTCCATCTCTGTGATTCTGTGCCATACAGTGTGCCGCAGTGTCTGGGGGTGTGTCCAGGGTTTGTCGGAGCTCCACTGTACTTATGTGATTTTATCCATAAACTCTCGAGACAGGTGAGTTTTTGCAGGCGGTAAAAACAATGCTTTTAAAAAATAAATAAATAAATAAAGGAACCCTACAAGGCATTGTAATCAAAAATTATAGCATCATAAGCAAATACACCCCATCTAATCCTTAGGAAAATTATTTATTAACACAATTTGGATTTTTGATATTTTCATGCCAACCACTACTTTTGTACCTCACTTGTTTACACCAGAGTCATCCTAAATCCTTACAGACCATCATTTACACTGCATTTAGTTTAACAGTTGGTATTGTTTTTTTCATATTCATGTCTTAAATGACCTACTATTAATAGATCCAAAGTGAGTCTCTGCCACAGCACACGTTTATTAATTCATTCCCTGCGTTCTGGCAACATCAATTTGCTATATCCTCAACTAAGACTTTTTTCCCCCTTGAAAGGCTTAAAACAGCTTTTAGTAACAAAGCCCAGTGGGGGGAAGCACATGTCACAGTAAAATCGGAACACAGGAAAAGCTATCAACAGAAATGAGAAGGGTTTTGAAAAAATACAGGATAGTATATTTCCATAAAGTGAACCTCTCGCCGCTTTACACATTAGCTTTCATTTTGTATACTAGCATCTGTTCCATATGCTGTCATATTTGCTGTAATTATTATGTTAACAGTTGTCAATTAAAGCTATGGGATTTTCAATGCCATCAACATTACCCCATTAATCAGCGCTTGATGTATAAAACGCCGAATCGTTAATCAGAATTAAAAACTAGACATAAAGTCACAATTATGGGTCTTTAAACGGCCCCCTCCATGTGAGTGACATCACATTCCTAATGGGGCTTAAGTTAAAGGCCGAACCCCCACAACCAGGCGTCCTTTCCTATTTGCTGTTTTGCATATACAGTGGCACTAACCCAGAGGACCCCCCCTCTTAACACTGCAGTGAGGGCAATCCCGGAGTGTCCACCTCTCTAAGCACTTTGTGACAGTCCCTGAAGGCAACAGTGAATATTTTAAAGCCCAGGATAGAGTTCAACTAAAGCTGCTGACCTCAGCTCTCCAACCAGCCCCATTAACATCCCAGAGATGTCTTTGCATTTGCCATGCAAGAGCTGGCTCCAGGCTTGGTGCATAAATTTAGCGGCGGTAGATGTTTGTTCTAATTAAATTTATGGGTAGAAGGAGAAGCAACACGGCACTGCTTTATTGTTAGGCTCGGAATCGGGTCGCACGAGATGAGCGGCAATGAAATGAAATGAAGTTTCCCGGGACAAAGCAGATAGAACTGTTTCATAACCGAAATTCATCGCACATTCAATCAAATGATTAGATCTAAACCGGTGAGGAAATATCATGGAAACAGCCATTAGGGATCCCAGCTCTGTAAGTGCATATTTAACACCTGACGCTTTTTAATTGCATTTCTTCACATAGTTGTCATTATAATGTACGATTCAATTTACATCCAAACGGCGATGTAGTAAATAGGAATCGTCCCACTATGCAAGCCTTCAAAAATGTCCAAATGTCTTCCTTTATATACCGTATCTCATTTCTAATAATAAAACCAGGGTGCAATAAGACCTCAGGATAATCACTAAAGTCACCAAAAAAATAAGATGGTGATTATTCCATGGGTCCATTAGTCATCCCACTTTTTTTTCCCTCCTTCACAATCCCGAAGCGTTCTCTGCAATTAGGTAATGAAATTTGTAATCAACTGGCCTGCCGACCGGATTTAGAATCAAGAAATTAGACTGGCCCCTATAACGCACCGAGCCAACGTTATAATAATGTTCACAGTGAAACAATTAGTGTGTGCATGTTAGACAGTGCCACTGCAGCAATCAAAAGATTCACCCAAGTAAAGCCTTACAGCTTGGAGAACACCCCTTCACGATATGCAACACTATTTTCCTTGTTTTTTTTTTTTTTAATTAGAGTCTCTCACGTATTCACTTGGCGCCGGTGATCAAGGTTAAGGAATCATCATCGTAAATAATTCATGGAAAACGTTGTGTGACTTAAAGCGCCGGCAGTTTCGCCGCAGTCACTGTGTGCGCGCGAGCGGAGATAACCAGAGAGAAAAAAAAAAAAAAAAAAAGTCCCACCTGGCTGTTGTGGAGCTCGGAGGAGTCAACTAATTTAATAAACCAAAAGCGCTCCGATCGAGTCATTCAATGTGACCTCGCGCAGACCACGGCACATCCATTTAGATTCCATCTGCTTTGAATTAAGGATGTGCACATTCTCATTTCTGCCCCCGCCGCCCCGGGCAAAACAACGCCCGTTGATCAGAATCACCGAAGCCTGCGTTGGATGAGAGCCGCTGGCAGGCGCACAGTGCACCGCGGACTTTTATACATCGGCGGGGGGGGGCAATTTCCTCCACTCTTTTACCATCGTCCACTTTGCAAAAAGGGCAGTGGGATATTTGCGAGGGTGGGGGGGGGGGAGGATGCACCGCAATATAGTCGCGCTTGTGGCCTGTTGTTTTTAAAATGACTGTGGATAATTGCGGGTTGGTACATTTCTCCCCCTTTACATATTAGTTTCCGCGTATTTCTCACCTAAAATAACACAGCGTTTTTTGGGGGGGTTTCATGGCAACCTCTCATCATATATGGGACCTCTACTCGGTCAAATTCAGCAGCAAAGCTTTCGCAGCAAAACGTTCCGTTTGATAAAAGCTAGGGGCATCTGAAAGATTTGCCACACACTTGACTTCATACGAGTGTCACACTCTTGACTTTGGCGCCAGAGTTTAGCTAGGAGCAGAACGCCTCATTAGCATGAAAGGATGAACTCGGAATGACAACAGAGCTCTATAGAAAGGCTCACGCGGTGAGGACAGTGCATTATTCAACTCCATCACATGCCGAGTTGGAGCAAGTGAGCCCCGAGTGTCCCCCGTTTGTGTCGATGACCTACACTGCGCCGCGTGCACGGAGTTTGCAGGAATACTGGATCTCCCGGATCTCTATTGGTTCCCGCTCATACCGGGAAGTGGGCTGACGCCAACATGCTCCGGCCCATTTCCTTTTTGCGGCGGCGTGAACGGTGGCCGAACGTGAATCGGTTCACAAACGCACGCGCGCGCGCGCACGCACGCCGCACGCACGCTCAGTCCGTATGACGCTTCGTGGGTGTGCTGCCCTTGAGAAATGCGAAATCCCAGCAGACCGACACTTGAGTGAGTTTCAGACCCGGCGGTTCAGTTTATTAGTCGCATCCTGCTGAGCACACTTTAGGCTGCTTGCCTAATTAGGCGCCGCAGCTACTCTTCCGGCCTCAGCGCCCCGATCATTTCTCGTGCTTATGCCAACAAAATGGACACGTTCATTCTTTAACGGCAATTACATATATTGCAAATGACTTAAAAGTGTCATTAGAGGCGCGGGGGGGCGCTCCGCCGGAGGACAACGTCCACGGGGCCTCACGTGTCGCTGTGAGACACCGTTGGCCCCGGTCGCACGAGCCAACAGAGATACATCCTTGATTATTTTAAGAGCTCTGGAAATGGTTTAGAGGGAATTTCTCTTTTTTGGCTGTCTTGGCTATCCTTCTGAATAGGTTGTCTTGGTAATTAGGTTAAAAGGCACTCGGGTCATTTTCTATCGCAGCCGAAAAAGGATCGAGGAATGCATGCCTCCATGTTTTGGGCTTCAATCAATCAGACTCTTTCAATTGATCCCGAGCCTCTCGTGGGGAAGCCCTGCTGATGTGCATCTCTGAAACAGAGAGAGGGGACGGAAAAAGGGCCCGTTGGCTCCCCGGCTCACTCTGACTACTACAATGAGTGGATTAATCAGACAGACACACATACACACACACACACACACTCACACAGAGACACAACCAGAGTGAAGCCACCCACAAGCTCATTTTGGAATTAAGGCGAAAGAAGTGCGAAAAAAACCTTTTTCACAACACAAAAATGCAATTTTCCCCGGCGGAACTTCCCATCTAAACATCTTTACACCTCAGAAGAAGCAAATGACCCAAAATGACCATACAAGCGTTGTATTTCATAAAAAAAAAAAAAAAAAAAATTGCATCTACTTGCATAAATGTCACCCACAAGCTCATTTTGGAATTAAGGCGAAAGAAGTGCGAAAAAAACCTTTTTCACAACACAAAAATGCAATTTTCCCCGGCGGAACTTCCCATCTAAACATCTTTACACCTCAGAAGAAGCAAATGACCCAAAATGACCATACAAGCATTGTATTTCATAAAAAAAAAAAAAAAAAAAAAATTGCATCTACTTGCATAAATGTGCTGTAGGCTTTATGCAAAGCAGCTTGAAAAACACTAAGGCCGATTTTCAGAAAACTGATTTGCTGTTTTCTCTCACCGAGGTCACTCCCACTAACGGACCCCAACACAACACAAATTAAAAACAAAGGCAAAACAAGCTACTACGGGCTCCATCTCTGAGCCTCAAGCGCCAATGAGACGTAAAGTGATTTTTTAATGAGAAGTTATACTGCCTATTTTATCAAGTATCTGCCGATCCGTCGCATCAGGGGCGCTGGCGTTATGTTTCCATTCAGGGAATACGTGTTGTGTGATGTATTTGATATATTACAGTGGCTTTGGCAGTAGTAGGTGATGGACTATCCTCTCAGCAATTGGATGTGGTCATTATATAGCAATAGCTACTAAATGTTACACGACAGGCACCGATTCCGAAAAACCGATGGGCATGTTCATCATCGCTGAATATTTCAAGTACCTCGAAGAGAACACTCTCACTATATCCGATTGAATTGAAGAAAAAAAAAAAGAAATGACATCATCTGAAAGCAGACCAACCTGAGGAGGTTCAGATGCCGACGGTGCAGCATTACCGGTGGGTTCGATATGAAATTCTCGCAAACGACGCGAAAAAAACGGCGAGAAGCTAAGAAAGCAATTTACGGGGCTGCAACGTAGACAGGAGAAGGTTTACTAACATGCGACGGGTTTTTTTTTTAAATGCCACTATTGTGAAAGAGAGACAAAGCGAAAAAATAAATCAGCCGGACGGGACTGACATTTAGATTGCAGCAGTGGAACGGCATCGCTGCGAGGCCGTGTGCCGAGGGATCAGAGCGGACTGAGGGATGCATGTGGGAAGCTGCTTATAAAGTTGCTAGATTTGCTGGATTTTTGCACACCAGAGATCTCCAGGTGCCAGGATTCAAAGGCTTTGGAGGGGATTCGTCCCTGCTCTTGCCTTTTCAGCACCACCACCCCCCCCCCCCCCCCCCCCCCCCCACCCATTGTCCATCTCACGGATGGCACAAGTAAAAGCACATCCATTCGCTATTCTGAAATTACAGAGGGGGCTGAACACAAAGGATTTGGAAAAACCTATTTCATGTAACTCTATTACCACCACATGCTACGCATTGGTTGAGAGCCACGTAAAAAGAATGAATACATCGATATTTTTTTTTTCCCCCCCACATGCTCAGAGCCTACATGTAACGGCAACAAACACCCCCCACCCCCCTTTTCTTTCAATCTGTGGTTTGTCTTTTTTTTTTTTTTTAAGTCTCTTCCCATCAGCCACAGTCCTGTGCGATTTTTCACCACTGCCCACCATGGTGGTCTACAGTAGTTGGAAATGTTTTGATCATCAGACTTTCATCCTCACCCTACTTTGACGTGTCCAAGCATCTCGGACCCGGCCTCGAAATGAGCTCGACAAACGGCTAATTCTCGCGGCCGCCGCCTCAGTGGATTTCAAAGGCTGCAGAGGAAATGTCAAACGCGGTTCCAATTCTTCATGATCAGATAAATAGAGTTGCTTTGTTGACATTTCTGCCCCCCCCCCCCCCCATTCCTGCCCCCCCCCCCCCCGCCCCCCTAAAAAAACACAAATGCCAAATAGTTTTCCGAGCAATAAGTCTTGCGTACCCATAGCAATGATTCTTCATGAGTTTCTCTATTATGTTAGTGAAATCAATCTTGCCTCTAATGGCGACCAGATGGAATGCATCACCGATTGTGTTTAAAAAAAAATAAAAAAAAAAGGTATATGTCAAAGGTATTAATCAACAAACCCAGAAGCTGTGAGTCACCCAAGCTCCGACAGCGAACCACCCCCGCCCCACGACACATTATAATATCGGTTATGACACATCAGCATTCCATTTCATATTTTACTTAATATATAGATCTGAATAAAAAGACCAATCGTCACCATTTCAATGTAAATGAATAGCCAGAGAGTTCACAGAGAGGACACATCACAGGTTTTCTCTGGCTTTGATTTGTCACCTTTGACCCGCATCAGACTCGGGGTTGATCCCACGCTTCGTGTATGAGACGGACCGTGTCTCAAAGTCATTTATCACCTATTGTTCAACAGTGAGTCACCACAGCTTCTGCAGGCAGGAGCAAAAGCCACTCATTACCCAGCGATGACTAACCAAAGGGGGGGGAAAAAAAAAAAAAAAAAAAGACATCACTACAGCAACGCACACATCCAAGCAAACACACAAAAGTACATACATTACATGTGCCACATACACTGCCATATTTACCAGTGGCATGGAAGACATTTCATGCACACTGACATACATCCCTGTACGACATCAGCGGTAACACTTCTTCCTGCCCCTTGAGCATTTTCCATTTCTGAGCTCGTCTAACAAGCCATCTGTGTGAGGAGGGGGTAAAAGTGTTGTTTAGATTGGAAATGGTCGGTAAATCCATCAGTATCAAGAGACAGCCCTCTGCAGTGGATTCCAGTCTAATAACGAGGGTGTCATTTCACTCTGTACTTTGACATCCTCGGGAAATACTATTAATGAGGATTATTACCCCGAGTGAGATGGAGAGGAGTTTGCGGCTTTGGCAGTTATTCCCAGTAATCGGAAATGCAATTTTAGGGTGATTATAGTACCAGATTAGAACTTGGTGCACAACGCATGATAGAAGTTTAATAGATCATGAAAACAATCCTTTTCGCAGAGCCAACGTCGAAAGAGGAGGACCCCTCCCAGTGTCTTTTTCACTTCAGGTTAAAAGCCAAGGTTCATGCGATGCTGCTATTTCAGAGATTTTCTCCAAACATCTAATGGACCAGTCCCAACTCAGACACAACATGTCTCCGGAGTGCCATTCTCAATATAAGAGCGCCATTGGTCCATAAAGCCTCATTGAAAGTAGGCCGTTTGGAGCCTTAAGCATCATGGAAATGATGAGCAGGCTTTGACACGTCATTTTTGAGGGATACCTCCTAGAAATGGCTTCAACTCTTTTTTTGATGGATAATGATCAGGATGGTATCTCCCCAAGGACCAGCAAGATCTCTAAAAAATCGGAAAAACTCTGTGCCTTGTGGCGGGAACACTCCACTAAACTTCCAAACTGACTACAAAAAAATAAAAAAATAAAAATCAGGATTTTCCTTTTTTTTCCTTCGAGCAGTGCCACCTCTTTTACAAGAGAGTGTGCTCTCCACATTACGAGGTTGCCCAATGTTCCTCTAAAAGTTGGACTCTCCTTCATTATGTGTTTATGGCACATGTAATGGGCAGTGGGGAAAATAAACTATTGGTTCTCCAGGAACCAATAACAATGTCGGTATATCAAAAATCGGCAAAAATAGATACGGCTGGCCACTGCTGTGCCGCGGAGAGCGCCCGTCTGACCGTGCCGAAGGCTTGTGTCTGCGAGATAAAACCCCTGCCAGGGAAAAATGGGAACATTTACAAATCCCTCACAATCGAGCACAAGCGCACACACACACACACACACACAAAAGAAAGGGGAAATGGCCGGTGTCTCGCCTCTTGTTGTTGCAGAAATGGAGGACAGCAGGGGGTGACAACTACATGGTGCACCGCATCACCTCGGCTCCCGACGTATAATGGAAGAATACAAATGTGTTATATACCCTTGGACCAAAGGCCCTACATGGAGGTTAGAAGTAAACTTCTATCCCTGCCTATTGTGGCCTAAAAGAGCAGTCTGGTGGTTCTGGCTGCGAATGACTGGTTGAACACGTACTGAGGTGAGGGATGCAATAATTGCCTGTCAAAGTTTTACATTCATTTTCAAAAACTATAAAAAAAAAATAGACGTCGATAGGAATTCCTCCAACGTTAAAATGTGAAATGATGAAAATGTAACGTTTGCAACGACTTCCTGTCCTCTAAAAGGACACACAGGCTCCCTCAACATTGCTTCCAGGAAAACAAATTCACGGTATACATATGATCGAGGAATAATAATATCATAATAGGCCATGTTTGGGGTCCGATGAATGCAGATCAATGTCGAGGGGGGGGGGGGGGGGGGCCCCTTCGGNGGCGGGGGGGGGGGGGGGGGGGGGGGGGGGGGGGGGGCGACCACTGCGCTTCTACGAACATTCGAAATCCACTTACAGTTCAGAAACTGCTGCGGCCGCGATTAAGAGTAATCAGCATTGACTGGCTACGGGTAATGATCAGTAGGACATTTTACCGTCTCATCCATCAAGCCTGACCTCCTCTCTCTGTGGACTCCCGTAGCTCTGTGACAACTTTGCTCAATTTTTTTCCCCCCCCCCAACCATGCGTCCTGAGGATTTGTCACTCGAGAAATGACAAACCCGTTTGGTTGGTTTGTTTGTTTGTTTGTTTGTTTGTTTTTTTGTGAGAGGACAGTCTCGGAAATAGGAGCCTTCTCCGCTGAATAATGGGTTGAGCTGCTTGTTGCCGCAATTGGACGTTTCAGTTTGAGCCGGACGTTTCTCCGTGTGCTCACCTGAAATCGGAATGAGGGACGTCAGCACACGAGCGGGATTGTGTCCAATGTGCACAATGATCTCCTGGGGAACTTGATGCAATGAAATAGTTTAAACCAAGCAATTTTTCGTTGTCTTATTGCCAACAAAAACCACCCAGATTAGGTTCATAATATACCATATAACCATTGATCTGCAATACCATTATTTACTGATTAACCACTTGCGGTTGAAGGCATATGTATGTAATCAATCCTAATCACCCCAACCCCCTCCACTCATTCGTTAAAGTTCATACCACAGGCTTATGGCACAAAGGAATTCAGCTGCAGTGTCACGGAATACTTTTTGAATTTGATTTGAATTTCAAAATAGGTCTTCCTCTGGCAATCTGCATTCACACCTGTTCAACAAATGGACTAATCTGATAAAAAAAATCGAAGGACCATGCATATGAATGAAATGTCATTTTTGACATTACATTGGATTGTTTGCATATTGCAACAGACCTGCTGGCTCCTTATCTCGAATCCTTCGTTTTTTGCTGCTTTTTTTTTTATCTCAGCGACAGGCTTCTCTGCCTTACAGTGTGTCGTCTGCAGAGAAATGGGATTTGAGAGGAGGAGGCTGGGGAGGATCAGTCAGAGGTTGCTTTATGCATGTCATCCTTAAAGCTATTATTAAGTCAATTTTTTTTTTCTCTCATTCTTCATTCTATTTTCATCTTTGGTTGTTTAACCCCCCCCCCCACGCACACACACACACACACACACCCACACACAGTACTTTTATCACACAGGCTTCAGTCTTGGCCACAACGGTAACACAGCTTCCCTCGTTCATCATTTAGGGAAAGGCAATTTACACGGCACCTGTCCCGAGCAGGAGGCCATTACGGTTTTCAGTCGGAGAGAGACCACAACCCTAATGGTTGGGGGAGTAAAACCTCATTTACAAAATACTGCTTTGTTTGGACTGCTTCAGTGAGCTGAGCTACGGGGAAGTTTTCAAACCCAGGTGTGTGTCTGTGAGTGTATTCAGCCGGGCCCTCAAACATGATATACCCAGGTAAAGTGTTTGCCTAGTCAGGGCACGCTGATTGGGATGAATGTTTGTTTTGGTTCTCTCCCACTGCCTCGTAATCTTTATTAAAAAGGGCCCCACAAGCATTTCCATGTCTGAATCCCAGGAAATCCTTGTTTTTGTTTTTTTTTCGGAACGCAAGGTGGTATTTCAATCCAAACCTTCAAGGCAGCTATTATATGGCAAAACAAAGCACAGCTTTCCCCAGCCAACTCACTGCAGTCGCCACACCTGTGCCGTGCAGCCCGCCAGCACCCAGGATCCAGAAATAGGACAAGGTGATGCCAAGGATGAGACCATTTCCTCTGGTCCTCCGAGTAGACAGACGGCGCCGCGCTCGCTGCGCTCCCACAATTCAACGCTCTCCCCGTTCGTCGCTTTGAGCCTTTCAGTGAGGAGCTTAGTGGAGACCAGTGTCCAACAGGCAATCTCCCTCCAGGTTCCACTCACTAAATCACATAACGGGGCTCCACTCCCAGGAGACGGCTTCGGTCTGAACCGGCTGTACTCCGATGCTCCAACTAAAATCAATGAGGATTCGTGGGGAGGAAAAAAACAAAACCATTATCCTGCTATTTTCTTCTCATCTGTTGTCCAAGGCTGGTGCCAATGAACTTGGTGACTGCTCATCGGTATGGTCAGACAAATCATTGTAAATCTGTTGTAAACTGCAGCACCAGTCTGAACCCCCCCCCCCCTTTTTTTTATTTATTCTATTCCAACAAAACTTTTTTTTGTTTTTTGAAATGTTGGATGGACAATACAAGACTTCCAAGGACTGATAAGTCCATAAAAATTATCTGAATTAATTATAGTGTCTCAGAGAAGTAATGGGCATCTTACACGTCTTACAGCCATGCTGGCCTTGTGGTTTTTAATAAAAATGGAAGTTGCTTTTTTAAGGAGTTGTATTTTAGTCTGTAGTGGGACAAATGGCGTCAGACGGTCAACAAGAAGAAACGTTTTTTTTTTAAACCTTAAGCGTAATGATATTTGGTTGTCTACATGATTGACAGGGACAACAATAATTCGGTATCAGTCCATTTTTAAGCAAGAGCTGCAGTAACGCAATCGGCCACCGAGTTGAAAATCACAGCACTGGTTTACTGTCCAGATGACCCAACCCACTGTTGACATTAGCATATCCTGCCGAAAGCTCGACTGACATTAAGACACAATCCGAGCCGTCCAAACTGTGCCTAACAGTTCACGCGGAGACGGCGGTGTCCCGTTTCCGAGGACGTCCCCGTCGGCAGAGCGGGACCCATCATCTCCCCGGCAGACAGGAGACGGACGGAGCACGGAGGAAGGAGAATACTAATTCGCCGGCCGACGGCCTGCCAAGCTGTCGTCAATCTCCACGCCGCTCCAATGCTTTTGCCACCACACATTTATTCCATGTGAATGCGAATTAAAAATGGCCAAATAAATCTAATGTCACAGCCGGGGTCTAAATATATTCTCTTTAAACATTCCCTGCCGGGCCGACGTGTGGCTCACGGCTCTGCTCATGGCGATGTTTGGTCAGTGCCTTTGGTTGCGACGTAAATTCCCCCCCCCTCCCCCGCTCGCCGACACTCGTCAGAGGACAGATAATGGACGAGACGGCCGCCAAACCCATCAACACTGGAATACAGCATCCTACACGCGTGTGTATTATGCAATTAGGATTCGTGACGTGCTGCGGAAGTATTTTCCTAATGTTCAGTCGTATTCAATATAGGTGGAGTATTTATCTGAGAGGGAGGCAGCGGATTCACATCCGCCCATCAGAAACATATTTTTGTTACTCAGCATGCTTCTCAGGGGAAATTTTCAGCACCCCGCTGCACGATGAGCGAGTGGCATTGAGTGCAACTGGCAGAGTCAAGCGGACACCCGTGGGTTCAGGGTCCCTGGCAAACTCCACAGACGTCTGCTCAGCCCAGCTCAGGTCAGGTCAGGTCAGGTCAACCGCAGGCTTCTATAAAGATTGGCCTGTGCGCAGTGGTCTGGTCAACTGGGGGGGGGGGGGGGGGGGGGAAGGGGGGGAGTGGCGGGGGGGGGGGGGGGGGGGGGGGGGGGGGGGGGGGGAGATCAGGGTGACTGACGTACACGACCCCATGGTGGGAATTGCACAAACACAGCGGGCCAAACAGAGGGCAAGGAGGCCGAGGCCTTCCTGCGTCGTGCTGAAACGGAAGAGCAGTGACCCCTTGTGAATTGGATACGGCCGCTGCTCTCCGAAGCTTTAAATATGAACTTCTTTTGGATGAGTGAAGGAGTAAAATGATGCACGGTGTGCTTTCTTCACGTTTCTCTATCTGAAGCCGCAGCAGCTCAAATACAGGAATCAGTCCATGGATAGACCGGCAAGCTCCAATTAAGCCAAATAACTACATTCTTTCATTCCGCTTAGCACCAACAAGAAATGTCCCATCTCTGCAACTATTGGGGCTATTCAAATAATTACAGATTAGGTACCTGCCAAAAAATAAACAAATCTTCCTGCGACTGAAGCCAAACTGCCACAAATCAAATCAATGAAACACAACTTTTGTTGTTATCACACTCCTGACCACACACACACACACACACACACGGACAAAATGTATACGGCAAATTAACACGAAAGGCCACACACGGTGTCAGCGAGACACACAGCTCCAGCAAGCAAAGCAACCTTTTCCCATACAGTACCCACATGAACACTGCGCCCTGTATTACATGTTTTTACATAATATAAAAAAAAGCAGATAAGCCTAAACACATATCCTCACAAAAACACACTTCATAATTTTGGTGGGTACTCACTCAGTTTTTGGGGGCAGACGCAGGAGCGTGACCTCAGTCCTCACCTCGGCACACGTTGAGCGTCTCCGCTGCACGGCTTATTCCAAAGTTGCCCCTAAATCCACAAAAGATCCACGATTTAATCCACAATTTTGAAAGTTTCGAAACGATCCTCGCAGTCGAGTCTTTGAAACTCCAATTTTCCACGTTGACAAGCCTCCATGCTCCGTCCAAACGTTTCCCACACGGTCTCCTGCAGACCCAGCTCGTTAGTGAGGATTGGGAACACCTGTTTGCACTGAGTGAGAAATGGATGGGACCCGGGCTCAAGCAAACTCACAAATCTGTGTAAAAATGTTTGAGTCGGTGAATAGACAGGGTGTACCAAGCTTTTTTATAAAAAACATTTTATTGGGTTTTGTTTTTCCCATGTCGCCTCCCACTGCCCTGGTGCTTTAAGTCTATAGGTTCTTCATGGATAACACTGATTGGCTGATAAAGGTGATCGACACCTGGCAACAACGGCACAGGAAGAAGCCATGATGTAGATCGACGCCGGTTCCATTATTATTTATTTTCGGAATGTTCAATTTTTTTTTTTTTAAATACATTTCCCCCCCCCTCCCCCGTAAACAATTTAATGAATGAATTTAGACATCATCGAAAGCAACACCGTGAACCGAGTTTGTACAGGACACTACATAATATTATAACAATAAATCAAAAGGGGATTTTAAAAATATAATGCGGTCGCCTCCACGTCCATATATTATTCATAATGTATTATCTTGGCACTCAAGGCTAATCCTTAACACAGTAACCGTGATAGTCGGGATGGATGAAATGACATTACTTCAAAGTCCGGAAGCACTAATGTTTTTGGCTGAAATCCACATTTTCTTTTTCCTTCCTAATTACCACATGTCTGCTCTACTTTCCCGATTAAAACTGGCCCCGCTGACCTGGTTCTCCAACAAGTCCCACCCATACTTGCAGTTTCCACCTAAAGACTCAGAGAACGTATCGATATTTAATAGACCACGTTAAATTACTCAAAGTTAAAAAGAAAAGAGAAAAAAAAAAATGGAAAAGATCTATCGCAATGCCGACGCAGAGACCGGCTTAAAGGCAGATCACATAACCATAATGCATTGTTTGCAGAGCGTTCACATAAACAAACCACAAAACACAAAAAAATAAAAATAAAAATAAAAATAACACAGACTTAATCACTTAAATCCCTGACAAGCAGAGAAGGAACATGACTACAGACCTTAGAGGTCTCAGATACAAGATTTTCATCTCCCTTCCTACGCATCATAACAATCAAAATCAGGTTTTGTCGTATGAACCCAGCACTTTAAAGGCAATTTATATTCAAAAGTAATTCTAAAATCTTTTTAGCTTTGTTGGTTTTTCATCTTATAATGAGCTGTAGCTCCCTTTGCTTGTCCGCGATTTATGTTTGAAGTATGCCATGTGTCATTATTTAAACCACTCGTTTTTCACATCAATCTTTGTAATTGTACAGAACAGAGCAAGTTGCAGGATCACATCAACACGTAATTGATAGACAAGAACAAAAAAGGCAGTGATCTCACCCAAAACTCCCTCATTATTGATTTAATCAGGATATTAAAAAAAAAAAGTATTCCGATGGAGACTCTCACAGGAGGCATCTCTAATGATAATCAAATAAAAGGGCCCAAATCAAATCCATCCACTGGTGAACAGAGTGAGGTCAAAAACCAATGAGAGCAATGCACACACGGGGGAGCAAAGACAATCCGGCAAGGAGGCCGCTGGAAGTCTAAATACACAGGGCAGCACCAGGGGCAGGAAGGTAAATAGGTACGCAAGCGTGGCTGATCAGTGGATGAGGAAGACGCAAGTGAAGGGACCAAAAATACGAGAAAGGCAGGTTTTCAAAATTCAAAACATGAAATGCTACATAACTACACATAAGTGATGTCTCATTCTTCTGGCCTGGTGCCAGAATACGCAGCTGCACCAGGGTCCCTGTGATGACACGCCAGAGCCTATAGAAGCATTCCAACGATCCAACTATCTCCCATTCGTGCGACACATGTCTGCCCAGCATCGCGGCGGCGGCAGGGCGGGCTCACCCGGTGATCTCGAACGACGGGCGCGGCTGCGGTGCACGTCCATCGCCACTTAGAGGTGTCGCGAGGACAGACGACCGGACCCAAACGCTGACTGATGCTGTTCGTTGAAGCGTCGGGCTTTCCGAAAAAAAAATGACTGATGTCGTACTCCTGCATTATAATAAAGGTTCATAATATATGTTAAAAATATATACGCGTTTGCACATGCTGCGGTGGCACGGCACGGAGCACGTGACAGTGCCTCAGCCGTGGCACTGTGCCTCATCTATTCATATCTGAGCAATCCTGCTGACAGAATTGCAGGAGCGTGATTGGCATCTATTCATTTCCTCTGAACTGGGAGCGGGCTAAATCAGAGTCAATCATTGACCCTTTCAGACGGATTTCCAAAGGCTGGCTGATGCGGCGGATTAGCCGTCTCTGCCGCCGCCCTGTTTACTTCCTGTACTGGCGAGGCCATGAAATGACTGCATAAATTGCACAAAAGCATTAATCACGCCACACAATTCCCTCCCCCCCCCCCCTCCCGCTATAACCCCTTCAAACACGAAGGCTTTCATTTCCTGCTCAATCTCTCGACAGAAATCCAATCAACGGTAGATCCTTATTTATTCACTCTTGGAGAGAGTCCACTCAAAATATATGAAGACATCTCATTATTTTAATACAATACAAACAGGCGCGCGCGCGCAAGTGAGGCTAAAAGCCCTTATTATTGTCTTAGCGTGTTTTAAGAAAGGTATGGCGTGTTCAGCTAGACGGGGAAAACCAATTAAATATTTAATTCTTGAGTAAATCTTTAAACCCAGACTTCCTTTCCTGGTTAAAAAAAAAGAAAAAAAAATGTATTACAGGGACGACGAATCATTTTCTCACTGACTTCCGGTCAGTGAGAAAGACAACACTTTTGATTGTGGCTGTTCAGGTAACAAGGATAATTATTTTAATGGATTCATTACCCAGTCTGGTGTTTTAGATCTAATATTTACGGCGTGGATTCATCATTTGTTCCTGACCTTGCCTGTTACCCCAGACGGGTGTCTCATATCGGATTTTATTCCAGCTTCAGTGTTCTCTTTCAAGGCAAGTGTCTCCTACTGTTGCATTATTGGTCCACTAAGTGTTGAAATACTTTCGGGATACAGAGGTAATGACATCAACGTTGAATAATAGTTAAGCAAGTCCAATATTTTTTACTCGCAATAAAGTCGAGTTAAGTAAATATTCATTTAAATGTTTTCTATTCTGCAAATTAGCATTACCAGTCATAAGATGAAACCGTTGAAGCTGAATCATGCTTGGTTCTAACTCAGGGAGGACAGATAACATTAAAAAAAAAGTATATATATATATACAGTATATATAAAATATTTAAGTATCAACATGGTGACAAGACGGTAAAATTGAATATGTCTGGTTGAAAGTTTGGTCTAAATGGATAAGTGGTCCAGCATCATGATTCCAAAGCTTATAATGCTGATAAAAGCCAGCATATCCCTGTGAACAATCTGAGCGTGAGCAAAGAAAGCTGTTTGCCATTTTATTTATTTTTTTCCTTCCCCTCTGGGTTGTTCTGCAGCATGAGTAATAACCCGGTATGTGTTTGATAAGTGCGTTTACTGCACCTCTGGAATTAAAAACCCTCCGATGCATGAAATAAACAAAAGACAGGCGACGTGCTCCGGCTCCTCTCTCCAACCAATTACCAGGCAGCGAAATGTAGCTTTGATAATCACATAGATGTTAACACACATCACCAACCCCTCCACGGCTTCCACTCCCTACAACTTGTCAGCAAGCCAAGATCCAACGGATTTACTTCGTCCTATATATGAGAAATAAGGTGAATATACACCATAAAACTTACAGTGGCACATCCAAAGCTATACTTTATATACTATAGTAAACTATATCATTGAACTGTGTCTCTCCTTTGAGCCATGACATGAAAAGCATATCCCCCCCACTGTGGGACAATAAAGGATTATCTTATTTTATCTTATCGTATCTGAAGGAGTATAAAAGCAGTTTAACCTCACACCTCTATTGATTTCTCCTTTCCTGCGCGTGATGTATGCGTTACTCCAATTCTGATGGTGTCTCTCATAATAACTGCCACTGTTTTTTTTATCAAGCCGACAGGCTTATTACTCCACTTCGGCAGAGAGGGCAGCGAATCACGGAGGAGCGTGGGGAAATGTGCCCCCCCGCGACGCGGGAGGAGAGAAAATATTACCGCCCGTTACCGTTTCCCCTGTGGCGAGAAGTTGTTGCACCCGAGCTACAAACCCCCAACATTTGCCATGGCTGCTCTTCATCACGCATACCAATGAAACGCCGTCGGCATAACAATAATGGAATCGGGAGCCACTCAAACTGTAGATCAGGCCCAGCAGCTCTGCTGAAACGGCATGCTTCTCTGACACGCGCATAAATATTACAACAGCACTGTCACACCTTACAGTAGGCTTGGCATGCTTGGGAGCATGGCTGGTGATCATTACATATAGATTTTGGTAATTAATAATAGATGCAAGAAATAAAGGAGAGCAGCGTGTGCCACTTTTCTGCTGTCAAACACAAATACTCGCAGACTTAAACTGACTTTCCAAAAGTGTCTTCTAAACAGCAGCATCATTGCGTGCAAAGGAAATTGCTCACATTATTATTATTATTATTATTATTATTATTATTATTATTATTATTATTATTATTATTATTATTATTATTATTATTATTATTATTATTGTTGCTGTTGTTGTTATTATTATGTATTATTATTATATTATATAGTATTATATAATGAGATAGAGTGCTGTCACTACTGCATCCAAAAGCGTCGAAGAAGAGGTTCTCTTCTTGCGTAGCCCATCTTGTGACGCTTGCGAAAGAAAAGAAAAAAAAAAAAAAGCGCCCGTGCAACGCGAGTGCACGTCTCAACTCTGAGAAACAGCTCGGGCCGCACGCCTCATGAATACAAGCACAGTCTTTAAAATGTCCTTCTCACCCCGCCCGCCGTCCTTCCAATGTGTTTTATGAAGTGTTTTAAAACCGTCATAATACCCCGAGCAGAGGGAATGTGCCTCGGCTTGTTATGCGCCAAAAATCGACATGACATACTGCGTCTCCTTTTTGGGCACGGCTAAAAATAGAAACAACGTGTCCGTATTATTGCCAGCTGCCACTCAGTTTTATCAGGAAGACTCGGCTGCCCGTGCGAAACATTTGTCTTTTTGATTTTTTTTTTTCATGTATGAGCACAAACTGAGATAACAAAAAATAATAATATATTGCAATTTGTGAAATGCCGTAGATGAGATAAGGAGGTAGCCGATAATAACCTTATCTTCCCTTATTTTTCATGGTGAGT
>JAFBJU010000502.1:280835-312399 GCA_016785305.1 Colistium nudipinnis | reverse complement strand
AGCTTTTATGAGACGGCATTTCTATTTTCTTGTTGTTTCGCACCAACCCTTCTTCTTCTTGGGCAAGAAGGTTGACTTAGACCTTGACTTGAATAGAGTTTAGCGGAGCCCGAATGAGCTGCAGTGTATGCAATAATAAACATTAACAATAAATCAAGGCTGGACCAATTGTGCACATATATGTTTATCGCGCCACTGTCACAGGAGCAGGTGATTTTCCGTGTAGATTGTGTGTTAATATACAGCAGAGAAACTACTCTACTGTCAAATAATAGATAAATCAGGTCGCCTGTTGACCTTGGTCATTATGTAAAGTATTACTCCGTCTGGGGACAATCTATTTGTCGCAGTTTGCATATAACGTTCCTCGCCACCGCTCCACGTGCCTAACAATTAGTCAACAAGTTAGGAACCGGTGGGCGCCTGCGTTGGGGAAAGCACTTTCAAATGTGGACAAGGGCATGAATATTAATAACATCCCAGACGCCAGCCTTCCTGCTCCTTACATGCACTTAATAGTTAAACGCATTTGCATTTCATTTGCAGGCCCCATTCAAAATGCAGTGTCTCTCCGAGTGGAACACCTGCTCTTATTAGTTGTGCACACACATCCACATTCTGCCATCTGCAGCCGTGATGTCAGCACATCGCTCGGTAACTATTCCCCACTCCTGCGTCTCCCGACGTCGGCGACGTTTGGGGGGAAGAAGGCAGGGGAACAGGATGAGAAATGGAGGGGGATGAAAACTCCCAGCGGTGGTGAGAGGGCGTTTGATTCCGCTGGGAGCCCGTGTTCCCCCGAGAGGTGGGGGGCTCAGAGAGGAGGAGACGTGTGCGCCGACCCTCCTGTATGCACGTGGCTCGTCACGAACCCAAGGTGGAACAGCCAGCTGTTTGCATCCAACACACTACGCACACACACACACACCATTACACTAATACCACCCATTAGTGCGACATGAGCCTGCCATCGTGGAAAAAGGGATGCTGTCGTACACGCAACTCGGCTCTGTCGGAACTGACTGTAAATAGCTTGAAGTGAGGCTGATTGATTGAAATAGGTCCCAGATATTTTTCATCAGTGCAGATGGCTTCAAAACCATCAACTGATGCGTCAAAATTGATTGATCTAGAACTTATAATGCAACGTGGGTATATGTAGCCACGTTGGTTAACCACTAACTGGCCGTAGCGGACCACACGCTGAAACCGCATGTTGAATGATGTCATCTTATTAAACGACATGCCAACCGATCAGACTGGAAGTTTAGCGAGCCAGTCGATATTGTGTCCCAACAGTTTAAAAAAGCATGGAATTGTGTTTATGCTTCTATTATTCTTACATAATAAGATTCTTGACGAGGCACTGAACAAAGAAAATGAATCGAGGTGGCCAGGTGATCAAGCAGATGACCAAGTAATAAGGTTCAGCGAGTTCATTGAAATTGGGCCCCAAAGGAAACGGAAATACACCACCCACAAGTAAGAGTGGGACGTCTCGTTGGACGCACTTGGTTTTTGCATTTCGTCTCTTCTGCACTCATCTTAAAACTTACCCTTCAGTTATTAACAGGTCCTGAACATAGCCGCCGTGCGGAACCACTGCATTTGGCATTCACAATGTTAACAATAAAGTGTAAAGTTTCTGGTGACAACAGATAATAGTCTGTCTGAGAGCGTAGAGGTCACAGCTTAGTAGTGCAAGTCCCCAGGGGGGGAGTTAAAGTGTAATAATTGTAAGTGATCACCACGAAAGAAATTCGGCTCATGACAGACAGCTCCTGTGTCGCGACGTGTCGGTGAATCTAATTGGCTGGAAAAGGCCGGGAAACTCCCCTTACACCTCTCCTGGGTGCCTTATGAGCATTGTGAAGTCCGGGGACGAAGTTCACGCACGTAACACACCGCGTCGTTGTGTAACGCCCACTCCAAGCTGCGATCCTTAGGACCTCCCCCCCCCCCTCCGAGCAGCAGCGGAGCTCAGACCGCACACCAAGTGGAAGTGATGTCATCGATACAGAGGAAGGTAAACGCAACAGGGACGCAAAGTGAAACGCGGCTGATTGAGAGGCTTCGGTGGTGATCAAAAATAAGTCTGAGGTTTTGACACACGAGAATATTTTCACGTAGAAGTCCTGCGGATTGCAAAAGCAATTTAAATATCCGCACATTTCCCCACTGTGGGACAATAAAGGTTGATCTTATCTTATCTCATCTTATCTTCCCTGGAAATTATTTTATAACGATTTGCGAGGTTAGAACAAGACCATTTTTGTTTGTATGTTGCTGTCACAACAAACACCCACCTGCCACCACAGTCTGTCATTTATAGCCCAGACATGGCGCTGTCTTATCCGACAATTTATCTTCACGTGAAAGCCAACACAACAAGCAGTGCGGTGAAAACCAATTTTTTTTTCTAGCCACCCGTTTTCCAGCCAAGGTCAAACATCGGGCCTACCATCGGCACTTCCCCCGTCCTTCGTGTTTTCGCTCCTATTAAAGTGAGACCGCGTAACTTCAGAAAGCAAAAAAAAAAAAAAAGAGTTACAACCTCATTTGCAGGCCAGCTTCTGTTCCACTGGCGTCCGTAAATCTCTCATTCAGCATTTCTTTCAGCCGTCTTTCGGGGAGAAAATGTGAGGCTTGTCCCGGGAATTTTAAGCGTGCCGTCCACAGCAGCACTATGACGCGAGACAATCTTTGTGACTTTGGCAACGGCATCAATCTCAACGTAAAAGTGTTACTAGTGGGCTGGATTATTAGTTGCTTAATGTTGAAAATGCCACCTCGATTCGAGTCAAGCGCCGCTGGAGTCTGCTTTAACTATTGATTCAAATCTTCCTCTGTTGTCAATGAATGAGAATGGATTTTAAAAAATGACACGAAACAAAATGTGCACGGGTCCATTTTAGTGTAACTGTTCAAAAAAAAAAAACGTCCAATTTCTGAGTGGGAATATTCATCACGCGCTCTGTTTTCAATTCATTCATTTGTTCACTTATTTACTACTTAGGCACCTATGACACAGCCATGCTCAGTACATTGCATTTGATTCATATGCCAAATCTGCAGGCCTCCCTCTCTCTCCCTCTCCACTTCAGCTCTATTTGCATGACTAAAGCACAAGAGTCATTAAGAGGCGACCAACCACAGCGGCGCAGTCTCAGAGCTCACGATACCATCCCGGAGCGGCCTTTGGAGAGAGCGGATCAGAGAGTCTCTCCAGGTTCCCTCCCGGGAGGAGGAGAGGGCTCTTATTCTAACTCGGTGGAAAATGCCAGCGCCCACAGGGGCACCGTTACACACAGCTGGGATAATAAGGATCACGGGGAGAGCGGCGATCCGCCACAACACTGAGACCAGAGCGCGGATTTTTCCGTTGCCCATTCAACGGACGCAACCCAGAAAACGGCCGATGAAATTTTCGAGTTTCGAGGGGCAATTTGAAAATCTGAATCAGTGCGCCATGTAATGCAGGACGTGGATTATAGGACCACAGGGGGAAGTGGATGGGGTAAAAGGAGGGTGGCGCCGTGAGATGCACTCTCTTAAAGGCAGGCCTGCATGGAAACGCCATAGTGCCGGTTCCTCGTGGCTGGCGTTGTGTTATGTGGTACGTTCAATACTCAAGTACATGATGCTTATGTGCCAAAAATTCACCAGCAACAGAGAACAAAAATCTTCGCCGACATATCTTGAAATTTAAAATTTTCAGCCTCTCTTACAGCTGCCGAAAAAGTTTACAATGAGTTGACCAAACGGTTTGGCTGAATTAACTCTTGACAGCTCTAATTCTGCAAGACCTGTTTTTTCCCCCCAAAGTTGTGAAAAGGATGATTGGGAAAAAACGGGAATTCAAGGATTGACATGTGTCACATAAAAATTCTGGTCTGAGCGTTGTTCGATGGGAAATTTCTCAACCAAAGACTTCAGCACAAAGCCTTTATCAACCACCGGTCCTATTTTCTAGGAAAAGGAAAAGAAGAAAAAAAAGGAAAGTATGCTACACCCACACTACAGTCTTACTTCACCTGAGGCCCCCCCCCCCCCCTCTCTCTTCCAACAACCTCTTTCCTTTCTTCCTCTTCTCATTCACTACATCACTCTGCTCTCCCCCCCTTTCTCTGGCACTCAGCTCAATAAATTAGCCTGAATGGCTGTGACCAAATATAATGCCCGAGACCTGCTAGCGGGCTCTAAATGTAGCCCCTAATGGCTTAACCATTATAACCATTATAACATTTGGTACAGGCTCTGCAGTCGGGAATGTATTGCTGCGGGAAAAGGCTGGTGATGGATGGCAGAGGGGAGGCGGGGGGGGGGTTGCACGCGGAGGCAGGGGTGGGGAGTGCCGAAGAGGGGGGGGGGGGTGGAGACTCCCTCTCCATTAGCTGATTGAATTGGATGCCGGTCCTGTTGGCAGGGAATTGTTCGCCTTCTTGCATCAAACGTAACTGAAATGGAAACGTCTTTTTTTGGAAAGGCTGGGGGAAAAAATGTCACATGAGCGTACGGCCCACACCGACAGGACTACCTTCACCGCCCCGGCAATAGAAAAAACGGGTAGTCTGTTAATGGAAGTGGTCGCTCTAGTACATTTCTCTGTTCCCGTGTTGTTCCGTTGCATCCGCCCCGTGTTTTTCTGGTGAGCCAGAGTGGCGGCCTAATGGACCGTGGCCTGTCGGAGGGAGCCGGCCCGGGCCGTCTTAGACAACACATCGCACATCAGGATCCAACATTTACTCAAGTGCAATGTCAGATTTAATAAACGATATGCTTGTTCTGGCTCCTTTCGCAGCTGGGGTGGCGTGAGAAGAGGGGAGGAAGATGAGAGGCTTCTCAAGACCGCAAGTGTTCCTTCCCGTTGTAACCAGGTCAATGGACAAGATTCCACTCCCTGCATTTTTTTTCTCTGCGGGGAGTAGGGGAGGGGGGGGGGGCCCTCCTTCTCGGGGGGGGGGGGGGGGGGGGGGGGGGGGGGGGGGGGCTCTCAGTGCATAGGCGCACAATCTAGCGCGCTGTGGAAAAGGCAAAGTTTTCTTTTTTCTTTTTTTTAATCCTGGAGAGGCATGCATGGCTTGGAGTAAGGCATGCACTCGCAAACCATGACGACTCGTTTGGGTTCCTAACCTGACAAAATACCTATGGATGGGGAGGGTCGGTAATCTGAAGGGGTGAGAAATAGGAGGTGGGGGGCTGACAAAATACCTATGGATGGGGAGGGTCGGTAATCTGAAGGGGTGAGAAATAGGAGGTGGGGGGGGGGGGGAAAGGGCAATCCCATTCCCATGGATAAAAGCTTAGTATACGGTAAGTATACATCGCAAGTTACCAGAGAAAAGCAGTCGGCGTTGGAGGGGATGAAAAGAACGCAAAGGGCGTCCGATGACAAAAGTGTACCCCATGAAAAAAAAAATCCGTCTTCCTCGGCTCTGATGTCAGCCGGGGAGAAGAGTTAACCTCAGTCGGCCCTGGTGTTTGCCTGCTGCGTGCTCCAGCAGTGACACGGTAGTCGTGCCCGTTGCGCGTGTCACCAGGAGTCCGACGAGCTGCCGCCTTGCCGCAGGTTTTTGTTGTGCCATTGCAGCCGGGCCAGCGTCTGCGTTTCAACAAGCATCGTCCCCGTCCGCGACACTGGCCGCGCCGTCTCCCGACCCGGGGAAACTCAGACATCACTTAATCTAATGACACGGCTCATATCCTGGTTATCGTGGCTTGAACATTTCCCGACATTAGGGAAAGTAATTGGTGGAGGGTAGCTGACAGGAGTTGGCCGCTCTCTAGATTAAATGTTAGCTGTGGAGGTAATACTGTCACCACGCCTGAGCTACTGAGACACTGAATTCATTTGACAAATGTTACTGGGGCGCCCGGAATCCCGCAGAAGACGTTTAGAATATCCCCAGGCATTAGTGAGCATTTCGCGACCGACGTAGATCCCCCGTCTTCTCGACGCTAAGAGGCAAACTATTTACAAATCTAAGATGTCTCAAACATTTTATGTCCATCGCCTTATCCAGATTAGTTGAGATAACGACCAGAGAGCGTTTCTTTTTCTTAACATGTTCATTCAGGGTAGCAATCTTTGTGTTGTCGTCGGCCACCTAAATATCAGTACGTTTCCAGTCAGGTGGAAAGCGGTGGAGTAAACCCATCTCAAAGCTTCTTGGTCGGGTTTGACCTTTAGCCACTGGTCAAGCGTGCAGAGGGCGTGCAGGGAGACCAATGATTTGTGAAACACGGAGGTGATGTACCCCCGGGGGCTGCCAGGTGTTTCAAGTGAGGGCGCTTCCTGCGAACTAGAAGGCTTTAATCATTAGTCGGATCAAGGCCACGAACGCATAGTTACATATGAACGAGGCGGGCCATAAGGTGGCAGCTGATAAGGTGCGTACGATGCCTCGTGGCAATAAGTAATTAAGTGAAGGCTCCCACTCAGTCGTCTGCACTCAGACCGAATGCAGTCAGGCAGTGGCCCCTACGGGCTAGCGTCTGTAAAACAAAGCTCCGCTCTGCGAAGCCGCGCTGCATTTCTGCTGCTGTTGGAGGGACGGAGCAAGTGAGACTGCACCGCGGACTACAAATGGGGCTCTGTGTACAAGTGCAGCTAATGAGTGACTCAGGGAATTGTGCCGCTGCAAGGGGTCATGTGTGAAGACACACGTGGGCAGGCGACGCGCACGTGCACGGGAGGGATGATGATGACACTGTCTCTCTCTCTCACACACGCACACGCACACAAACCAAACAACCCCCCCCCCCTCCAGATTAAGGCTGCTCCCTCTGGGGACCCTCTCTGACAACCCCGCACTTTATATTAACCTGTAACTCTGGCGGAGATGCTGTTGGTGGGGATGTGAGCTTTGTTTTGTCTGTGAGTGAGTGAGGAGGAGGAGGAGAGAGGAGGAGAGGGGAGGGGAGGGAGAGGGGAGGGGTGGGGAGGAGGAGGAGGAGGAGGAGGGGCGCTCTGCTCGCTGCAGGACGCAGGAGACAGTCGCTCTCCAAGGTGCTGAAAGTCTGCGCGCTCCCTCAGCTCAGTCGATGCGTTGAGCTGAAATCGCGGGACGAGGGGCCTGGGTGCCTGACGCTGTCATCTTTTTTTTTTTTTTACTGCGCAACTTCCACCCATCGGGATTTTTCTGATTTTTTTGTCCTATATCTTTCCATGCCACCGCTGGATGTACTGGCTCCATGCACCAAGACTCACTGTCGCTCTCTGATCTTTTCACCTGCATCGTTTGGAAATATCGCATCGACTCCGGATTCGCAGGGAATGCTACGGAGGCTTTTTTTTTTCTTCTTTTTTCTTCTCTCTCCATCTATCTGTCCGCAACGCTTGCCTTCGGACGTGAACTGTGATATTGTCTCAAAAAGGTGAGTCCGACGAGGATAATCATGAAGCGCAGCCACTTTCACACGGATACCGTTTGCTTTGCGCTGGCGACGGGGGACCGTCTCTCCAAAAGGCTGTTGTTTCATTTCTTTTAAACCCGTCGCCGCGATCAAGGGGGAGGATTATATGTGTGCTGTGGAGCCCTGTCATTTGTTTTACCCTGTGGATAAAGTGAAGTTTCCGAAAAGCCAGCCACTATCTGTGATCTGCCCTCGCCCTCGGTGAGCTGGGCTCTCCGGCTGCGCACCGAGTGGACACCCGGCAATTCCAAGGCGGTGAGTCTCTTAATGTGCGTCCTTGTTATCGCGGGTGAGATCACTTAAATGGATTCGTCAAGACACGCAGCACTTAATAGACCACACGGTGCCACAGCTGGACATATTTATCTCCAGCTTGGCCTATATATTACTTAACCGTCTGGGTTTCTGCTCTGTGCTTTTCCCCTGGCCAGAGCGCGCGTGCGTTTTGGGTGAAATCATTGCGCATTTTAACAAGGAATCGGGACATGTGGGTGTTATATGGCAGATTTAATAAACAACAGGTAGCTGCGAGACCGGTGTTCATGTGGCGATTTCTATGATTACTTTAACAGAACCGGACACTAATGGCTACCTGTTGTCTCCCGTGTAGAAATGGCAGAAAAGCTAGAATTTGGTGGAGAATACAGTGAGGAATGGCCCTGCAATCCACCCACTCCACAATATGAATGTTTTAGCATATTTTTTTTTCTCAGTGGCTGGAAGATTATTTGTCTCCTTGCCCCACTTAACACTTTCATATATATATATATACACAGCCACATGCCTTTCTGTTTTTACTTACTTTAAAGAGTAAAGGCGCGAGCCTGTTGAGTAATCCGCATTTCCGTTCGTCTCAGGAGACAGGGGTAACCCCGGGTGAACCCTTTGGAGACGCTTGGTCGCGGGGAAATGAAATATTGGCTACACTGACCTACGCGGAACAGATAAAGGTAGTGACAGGCGGAGGCGCAGCAGCGGCAGCGGCAGCAGACGAAGAAGCAGCAGCAGCAGCAGCAGCACCACCATCATCCGTCACATCGTCCCCCGCTTCCCCTCACCGCAGTCCATCCCCCTCCAGTGACAGTGATGACGGTAACGAGTCGCGGCTCGGACACGGAGAGGATACCGGGGGCCTAGGGGATGACATCGACGCGATCGTGCTGAATGTGGACATCGACGCCGCGGCGAAGGATGGGGCCCCTCCTCCGGCCCGCCTTCGTGCTGCTGCTGGCCCTGGGCGCCGTGGCCCCGGCCTCGGTGGCTGATCCCGAGGATTACGCCGCGGACGAGGCGGAGCGCGCCGGCGGCGACACCATGGTGTTCGACGACTACCGGGGCAAGGGCTGCGTGGACGACAGCGGCTTCGTGTACAAACTCGGGGAGCGCTTCTACCCGGGCCACTCGAACTGTCCGTGCGTGTGCACGGAGGACGGGCCCGTGTGCGACCAGCCCGAGTGCCCCAAGCTGCACCCCAAGTGCACCAAAGTGGAACACAACGGCTGCTGCCCCGAGTGCAAGGAGGTGAAAAACTTTTGCGAGTACCGGGGGAAGACGTACAAGATCCTGGAAGAATTCAAGGTAAGCGCCCACTTCCGACGTCCCAGCTGTGTTTGTCAACTCGCACAGTTACTGGCTCTGATGTGTTAACTTGGGGAAAATCTAAAACTGCAACATTTCCAACACGCACTGTCTCATAGGGGTATACATGTGTTTTTTTTATGATCCAGTTGAAAAGGGATTTGGATAGGAACACATTTGAAGGCCCTCGGGGGCCTAACTGAGCCAATAGCGTTGGTTTCATTTCGCCAGGTGGATTCTACGAATCCTTCTGATTCAAGTCTGGATGCCAGGCAGGCAACCATTCAACAAGGCACACTGTCTGGGCTGTCCATGAACACACCGAGCTGGACACGCATGTTCGCGTCCAGTCACACGGATAATAGATCCACACTCGGTGCTGGCAACGCTGTGTCCGAGGCAGATCTGACTGCTCGTCTTTGTGGTGAGTGCTGGATACCATGGCTGGATACAGCTTGGCCATGGGCCTAAAAGATGGCGGCCTCAACTCGCCACAAACACCAGCCGAACAATCACACGGCACCGCCGAAACCAAAAGGATTCCACGGGAGTATTTTTTTTATTTTTTTTTATTTTTTTTACACTTTAACGCGCGGGACACGAGGCCATTTCTCCGTGTCTCCTGCACAGGGAGCCCTGTTTCCACCCACCAGAGCGCTGTCTCGGTGGCTGTTGCGGAGCATGACAGTACTGCCTGATTAGGAATGGCACTACAAGCATGACAACTACAGTCTGCGTTGAAACTGTTGCCGCCCCCGTGAGGAGAACTCATTCGTATTCCTCACAAGTGGATTGGGGCCGTGAGTGATTGATACATAATATGACACAATGCGGCCCGAGCGACGTTGTAGCTCTCTGGGTATGACTGGCATCTGTTTGTGTTTTGTGCACAATATATCCTTCATTGTTGTGTCAGCCAGCTGCGCTACATCAACAATGAAAGGAAAAACCTAATTGTGGTTGGATTCCAATGAGGGGATTTTAGTCTTAGGGGCCTCTTAGTTCTCCGTAACAATTTCACCATTCAACCTCTCTGGATTTAACTCAAATAACATTTATATGCATATGAATACATACACACATAGGCATATATCTGTGTCTTTTAAGTGTATCTATTGGACACCAACTGTACATTTTGGCGAGCCCAATATTTCCAGAGAGAGACGAGTCTGGAATCCGTTTACGCGAGGACAAAACAACACCACACAACTCTGTTGCGTATATTCGAAACAAAGCCTTATTCTGAAACTGCAGGGCCTTTTTCTACCTGTATCGCCTCCGATTCATTCGGAAACGGATTTCAACCAAGCAGGGGATGTTAAAATAACAAAACTACCGATTGTTTAAAAAAAAAAACGCCCGTACGTCACCATGTGTACATCGGAGCAAAGCAAACATGGACATGTTACACCCTCAGCCCTCAAGAGATGTGGGGCCGGAAAGCGCCGCATCTATTCAGCAAATTCGTTTTAAACAGTCCATCTGGAGTCAGGCAACAATTTGTAAACTCAAAACTGACATATTCTCACTGTTCATTATCGCAAATGTGTCAGCAAACATTGGCCCATTTACGCATCCAGCAGTCACAGAGAAACAAATTAGCATTCGTTTTGAGCTCTGTGTCTGGCTGTTGATGAGTGTTGATGGCAAAATTCACTCTCCTTTCAGCGGAAGAGAATCAGGAAAACGCTGCCTCTTTACTAACTGCAACAAATCGCCACATCAAACTCCTTTTTTTTTTTTTTTAACCATTTAAGAACGTGTTCCAGCGCTGGCTAAATAAACATAAATACGTTTCCTCCAGGTCCAACCACACTCCAATGAAGCCATAGTAAATTTAGAAAAAAAATAAAAAAAATAAAAATCTCAAGCCGGTTCGATTCGGCATCGCCATGAGGAAACGCTGTGTGTCAGCACGCCGTGCGATTGGCGCTGTGTGCCCTCCTAGTTTGGGGGGAGCCTTGTGCCGGAACATGTCACACCTGTAAATATTAGCACGTCTTGTCACTGAGGCAAATTGAAGCTGTCGGGCGGGGGGGGGGGGCTACGCGGGGAGTTAATCCCAATAAGATGCAGCCAAGCGCCGCGATGAACCTTTCTGCCACCGTTTATCTGTGAAAATGCTATTTTTTTTTTGGGACAAATCAGACAGACCCAAAAGAACCGCGCCAAGAATCGTTCTTAAACATTGTCCTTCATTTACTGTAGTGCATTTGGCCTTTCACCGTATTTTGAAAGGCATATACTTTTTTTTTTCTGTATTCAGGGAGATGAGGACACACCGTCCCAGTTTTGCAAGGACTTGACCCGCAGGGATAATCATACCAGTGCTCCATCAAATACCTAATTAACTGATAAGTCAAACGACGTCAATCACCATTATAAATATGCATTTCTATAGGTGTTATAATATATTGCAACCGTACATTATCTTGCGGCACAATATATGAAAGCATCAGGCTCAGTTCTGCACTGAGGTGCAAGGCCACAGATTGCGTATGGATATTGCGGCGGGTGCGTAGCCACATGCGGCTTAATGTGAAGTCCATCAATAGTGCATCTCACCCTCGTTCTAACCTTGACTAGAGGCCCCAGAGAGGGAAGGACATTCATTCAAACCTGGGGTAGAAGAAGAGAAAAAAAAAAAAAGAGAAAAAAAAAAAAAAGGATTCCTTTGCTCACACTGACTATCTTGGTGAAAACGCCATGACAGAAAGTGCAGGATGATCCCTCCTGACCACACAAGTAACTCTAATGTCCACATCCAGCGTGGAGGCGGAGCCTCCCCAGTGAGGACATGAAAGCTTCGGCACCCCGCGGTTTTGGAGGAAAGCCGCCAGTATCTGGGATGCGGACCCCTGTTCGGAGAGGCCGACAGGTTAACCTTTGGCGTTGGCATTTCCTTGGCCGCAATCACGCCGCATTGTTGACGTTGACGTTTGCATAAAGATTCAGCAGCAGATGATGGAGAGAGAGAGAGAGAGAGAGGAGCGGAGCGACAACACGAGAGAAGTGAATGGGGAACTGATATGGCTATTCGTAGTTTGGCATCGCTTGGCACATGTTGCCCATTTACAATTTCAATGTCGAGTGACCAAATTCTGGTTTTCACTCGTACCTCAGCATCCTGACACACACACACACACACGTGCGATTTCCACCAAGAATTTGCCCAATTGAAAGTGTTTACTTTCTCGCAGCACAGTGCACAAACCTGACTCCACAGAGCGGCTCTACGGGCGTTTGGTTCTATTTCTCGAGCATTTTGTTTTGTTGCCCTGTCAGACAGTCATGCCACTCAACCTCAGTAGGTGTTTCACCTACAGGGCTCCCCGTCAGATGAGGAAGGGGCCGCCTCCCCCAGCGCGGCCGCCGGCGCTCCGCTGGCCTCGGCGCGGCTGCAATCAAGAACCCGGACGTATAGGGTGAGTTCAGATCCCAGATCGTCAGGCCAGGGCTGGGATGTGAACTCAAATGTGAACAATCCCGTCCGTGCTTCCTACGATCCCCCCCCACCCTCCCCCGGGGAAAGGGTTGAGAAGGGGAGGGGTGTGTGTGGGGCTCAAACAGATTCAGTGATAAAGATACAAACTCATTTCAGCGATCGACCTACCTTTCCCATTTAGAATCAACTAATGTTAATTGATTTATTTCCAAGTAATATAACTGCTAAAACATGCAGCCCCTGATAGTTTATTTTATACCTTCCTACCTTCCCTTAAATCCCTATGAGACGGCAACTAATCTATTCAGTGCTATTGCATTTAAGGAGAAAGGATTAAATGTTAAGGCAATTACATTTTTCCAGAAAAACATATTACGTCTTACTTCTGTGCAGCTGACGCAAACAAATAAGAGAAAATGCTTTTTTTTTGTTTGTTTGTTTGTTTTGTGTTCTTAGTTACCTCAAAATTGTCATCTAAATACGACAAGTCTGCACAGAACGCGGTGTACCGTAATTATAAGAACGTACGATGGCAATCGCAATAATTGATTTAACACAGCGTGCAGACACGCGCACAGACGCAGAGCCCAGGAGTTGCAGTAATTAGCGCCTGTGCTTTTTCGGTCCACCGACATGTACAGAATGAGAATAATGATCGATCCAATTGATCTTCCCATCCAATTCACCAGGAGCCCCGAATCCTAGGAAATGGCGAAGGGCATTTTTTTTTTTTTTCCGTGTTTGAACATGCAGTCAAAGGAGCCATGTTAGGATATCAACAGCAATTTCAGCTCTCAGCTCCTCTCAGTCCTACCTCCTCTGCTTTTTCGGTCCACCGACATGTACAGAATGAGAATAATGATCGATCCAATTGATCTTCCCATCCAATTCACCAGGAGCCCCGAATCCTAGGAAATGGCGAAGGGCATTTTTTTTTTTTTTTCCGTGTTTGAACATGCAGTCAAAGGAGCCCTGTTAGGATATCAACAGCAATTTCAGCTCTCAGCTCCTCTCAGTCCTACCTCCTCCCCCCCCCCCCCCCCCCCCCCCCCCCCCCAAAAAAAAAGAATTGTCTCCGTTTGTCTCAGGGTGAGAATCAAAGGCAGACTCACCCTAGCGGCGAGTCTTTGCAAAGGCGCGGCAGGCGCTCGTCACACGGCAGACCTCACGCGAAAGGGGACGCGCTGCAAACACCAGGTGACGTTTTTGAATACACTTGATGGACAGATTCGAGGGGCCTTTGATACAGCGCTGGGAGCCCATTCCGCTCAGCATGCCGTGCAGACGTTTCTCGACGCGGCTCAGTGTATGCACAGAGATGATGTAGCTTCCTGGCACTTCTGGGAAACACATGGAACGTAAACGCCGGAAGAGACTCAGCTCATGGACGTTTCCTAGGCGCATATGCAGAAGCATACATCGCTTTCCTAAGCTATACGGATAGGCAAGTAACCCTGGCAACGGTGATGAGTGTTGGCCAGCTGGTCACCACCGAAGAATGCGAAACATAGTAAATGCGAAAAATCTCCATCACAATACCATGAAGTGTGTGCTTACGTTAAACTTCTACCTGGTACACCCGCCAATAACATGCAATTGAATGCTGTTGTGTGTCTGTGTGTGTGTGTGTTTTTTAAAGGCCAACGTGTCACGGTATTACACACTACGCTCTCTCCGTCTGTCCTGTTGTCCCTAGATTGACACAGCACACGAGGACACCAGGCGTCCATCTCCTTCTGGCTTTTACTATAAAAGGTATAAACGCCAGCCAGACACAACAGCCCCCCAAAAAACCCAGTTTGGCCGTTTTTAGCTCCCATTTATTTAAAGCGCCGACTGCACGGCCTCAAACCAAATGAATAATGCAAGTCAGTGCTCATGCCAAAGTTGAATTCGAACGCGTACGCACGGTTTATCAGGAGCCCTATTTGAGACGATGCATTTGCAAGTAGCAACTAATGAAAGGATGCGCACATGTTGCCATGCCTCACTTTAAGGACTACCGTTTAACGTGTAATCGTCTCCCCCTCTAGCTTATAAAGATAGGAACGTGCCCTGCTGGGGGGAAACCAAGCTGTCGGCGCCAGACTCCGTAAACGCTATATAATTGACTCATTTCCTCGCAGCATATTTGGCAGGTGATCTAATATAAATCGGAATTGGCGTGAACTGGATCTTTAGTAATCCACTTGAGTAACTTGAAATCTGGTGGATTCTGGTTCTATTGCAGGCTAAAGGTTCAGTACAGGAAGTACATGGATTGCTGTTGGCCTGCTGCTTTCCTTACCAGAAGAAGAAGAAGAAGAAGAAGAAGAAGAAGAAGAAGAAGAAGAAGCCCGTAACACGGCTTTGGCAAATACAGGATCCGTGTTGCTCTGGTGCCGACTTGGCTACACAGTTGGCCCGAAAGATTCCATTAAAGATGTTTTCATATGAATCCTAGTTAACTGATCTCGTTTGGATTAAGCCGCTGATACGCAACATTTTCCGAGCAGTTTCCGATTAGCCCGACGCCTCCACATCCAGCAGCAAGCTGAGCTCCGTCGGCATTTAAGAGCGCCGCTTCTCCATCTTACCAGCAGCAACGAAGAACCCCGGCAATGCAATGTATCCCCAGCAATCAGACTTTCTCGTTCACTTCAGCACATCGACACATTCTTCGCTTTCACTGAGCGACAACCGAAGGGGAGCGTGCGGTTTCCCAAACGGCGCCCTGCGATGGAGGATAAGACGTCGACCGTGCAGGTGACACGCGTGCTTGCGATTTACCCGCGAACCTTGCTAGGTTGCCACGTAAACACGCCACGTGGGTTTGAAGTCATACGTAAATCCTACGAGTTAGGCAAGTAGCAATTACGACATTTGCACCTCAATAAACTACAAATGCAGAGGTGATACTAAATTCTAAATCCTACCCCTGGCAGCCTCACGCTGTTTAATGGGCAGATATCTTGGGCTTGGTCGTCCAATGGACAGAAACACAAAGACATGCAGGATTGCTTAACTCTGTGGGAGAGAGACGTCGCCGTGGCTGGGTTTTTTTTTTTGCGATCAGCCTGGTGCTAACCGCTGGTGTGGGTAAGATTTCCGAGGAATGTCGACGGAGAAAAATTCGAATGAGCGGCAGGCCGAGGTCCGGAAGTTCAGATGTTTCTCTTTATGGCTGTTTCTGAAAAGCCTTTAAGTGCAGCTCCAACGGAATAGCCTCGAGATGGGTTCCACTTAGGAAACCGCCAACACTGAAAATATTCACCGTGTATAAGCAGGAGAGCTCCATCTTCATTGACATCACTGAGTGTGGGAATCTTTAAAAGCAGAGACACGCCACGCCGGTCTTTATAAGAGCACAGAAACAAGACCCCCCCCCCCCCCCCCCCCCCCAGAAACAAGCCCCCCCCCCCCCCCCCGACGTCTCCGCACAGAAACGCAAACGCTGTTACATGTTCCTCGTCCCTGATCTCTATGTTGTTCTTTATAAATATCTGGATTTTTAAAGAAGTGTAAAATAAAGTATATCTATTAAACAGTTGAGGCAGTTTTTTTAAATGTCGAGGAAGCAAAGGGGACTAAAAGGGAGGGAACCGAGCTAAAGGATCTCATTCCACATGTAGAAAGATCCAGGAAGTGTTGACATGACATCAACCGCTTATTTACCTTCGACACTATTTAACATTCTCCACACCGGTATGTTCCTCGTATTCAAATTTTGACAGCCATGCGTGCAACAAACATGAACAAAAGCCAGAGACTTCCCCGTTTTGTGACAATCGGTTGATAAAAGTCACATTAAGATTAAAATAAAGTAAGTCAACGTATTTTTTTTAATAAACGTATGAATTTGGAACATTGGGTGGCACGCGAAGTGTGGAAATGACTTGCCTGGCTGTGAGGTAAACCCACCAATTTCTTCACTCAAGCTTTCTTTCAACAATTATAGAATATAAAATGAACACATAAAAAATTGGGTTCAAACGCACAACTCACCCGGTTTGTTTACGACTCAGCGGGTCCATCTTGTTTTGTCGCGGTTGGTGCGCAAACTGACCTATGGACCAAAAGAGAAAAATAAAAATCAATCATTTATCGCATTACATTTTCAAAGGTTAGTGAGAGAGTACCAACCAAGTCGCTGAAATAGTGGAACCCATGCCTCCTTAAACCGCCGCTTTCTTGCGATGAGCAGAAAGGAAATCTATTATCATACGCAGGTGACCCTTCGTGACTTGGAAACGGTTCACGCGTCTTCCACTCCATGTAATTGCATTTAAGTTCATGTTTTGGGTCAAGAGACTTTTGTTGTGTGCGATGGAGTAAACTGAGAGGCAGCAGCAAAGGGGAGCTGCGCAGCCCTGATTTGCATGTTGCAGAGGTGGTAGGGAAGAAAGAAAGGAGAAAAAAAAAAAAGCCCTCTGAACTCTATCCCGAGGCACGCTGCAGCAAAACACTAAATATCACGAAACACAACTCTGCAGCCCGATGGTTATTCCTTGTGATTGTTTGTGTGCCGGCTCTGTGAATGATGTACTATCCTGTTTCTTTAATTGTCAGGCGCAGCACTTTGGTGCCCGTGCGCCTGTGTGCGGGCATGTTTAAGCGGGGAAAAAATATCCCCAAATACGATCATGTACGGCCAGTTGATTTGGCTGACCAGTGGCCCGCGACGAGGACCCGCGCCTGCCCCGTGGTCTAACCTGGACTTTGCTGTCTTCTCTTCTTCTCTGCCCACAGCCGTCACCCTGCGAATGGTGCCGCTGCGAACCAAATAACGAGGTGCACTGCGTGGTGTCCGACTGCGCCGTCCCAGAGTGCGTCAACCCCGTGTACGAGCCGGAGCAATGCTGCCCCATCTGTAAAAACGGTAAACGCTCGCCCTCTCTGGAATTCCACGCACATTCCTCCTCGCAAGTCATTAGGCGTTCATTAACACCAATGGTGGCGAGTTAGGCCGCGCTATCGCCCGTTTGATGGCGATCGCGCCTTTGGAGGATGAGGATGTAATTGATGTTTTATGAATTAAAATGATTACCTGGGGCCCGTTGTACACTAATGAGCAGCACTAGTTTTAATTATAAATGACACACTAAGCAGAGCAAACATTAGCCCATTGATTCACGGCATGGTAGAGGGGGGGGGACTAATGGGTCCTCGGAGGGCCTTTTATCTCCCGGTGCCCCGGTGCCCTTGTCACACACAACCAATCGCTAAATTAGAATTATAGGATTCCAATGGTTCATTGGCTATTTACAAGGCGAGGTGGGAGACGTCCCTCTGCCAGCGCCACTCCTGAGGGACACGTGGGCGCTTTATGACAAAAGTGCAGTAACTGGGATGCTGGCCGGGATGATCGACGCTCCATAAAGACAAATAAGAAGGGTTTCATGGCGCCCTTTCATAATATTCACATCTTTGCTTCAGATGAATACTGTGGCGGGGGGACTGGAGGAGCTAAAACCAATAGAATGTGTTGTTTTTTTTTTTTAAACCAAAACTGTTATGTGCCCTGTTTATTTGCGGTCTCCTCGTTATGGGAAGTGCCACATTAATAAGAGAGAGAAACCTCCGAGTATCCAATTTAACGGAGAGATTAAATATTAGTTTTTTTTTTGTTTTTTTTTAGTTCTTCTTCCTTTCAGCAGCAGTTGACCCATAAATGTGAAGAGAGGAATTTAGGAAATTTGAGGCAAATACTAAACGGCTATTTCACCACGGTCCCCCTCGTTTCTTTTCCGTCCCTTTTGCTTTCTTTATTTTAGACGCGCACACACAAACAAACACACGCGCACACACACACACACACACACACACTAACAAGGCTGCTGCATAAGCCGCTAGAAGAGAGCTAATCCAGGATGACAGGACACACTGACACCCTTGGCATTTCGGGGTAGGCCTGCCGTTCCGAGACTCCCCAAGGGCGCCCCGGTCAGGCTCCGGCAGCCAGATAGGTCTCTACGGGGGTGGACGGCTGAGGGCCGTGTGGAGAGGCCGAGCAAGGAATGCTCTTTAGTGCTCCTTTTTGGCCAGGGGACACTGGCGGCTGAGAAAAAGGAAGACGTCTACTTATGCGCCTCCTTTTTTTTTTTTACTTTACCTGCCGCAACCGTTGGTGTCTGATAATGATGTGAAATGCAGCAGAGTGAAAAGCCTGGCGGTACCCGCTCCCACAGAGTGAGGAGAAGAGTTTGCGAATCAGGACTTTCAAGGACTCGCCTAATTGCCTAAGAGCTGAAAGGCTGAAATGTAACATTGGAAAGCCTTGCACATTGCTAATGAACTGCCATTAATCACGGAGAAATGCGGAATAAAATAGGGCCAGATGTGTTTGGAGATTAATTACTCCTCATAATAACGACCGCATTCCTGGCAGGTAAGACATGTCCTTCGTTTCGGCATCTGAAAGTGTTTTCCAATGCAGCCTGGTTCGGGTCTTTGTGTATTTCAAAGCTGCAAATTCCACAAATGGGCCTCCATCTTTTTTTTTTTGGTCAAGGCTTACCTCATGAGGATGCAGCTGGTCGGTCGGTCGGTCGGTCGGCCTGCTTCTCGCCGTTTCCGCCTGGAGAAAGCAACGGAGAATAGAGGGTAACTCAGTGGAATAGTCGAGGGGGCGCGCGTATCTCCGAGCTCCCCGTTCAATGCGTCCGACCGATTCAGCTCTTATCGTTATCACAAATTACACGACCGCAAGAGCATCAGGGGATACGAGCAATTACACAATACTCATGTTGAGAATGCTAAGTAGACGGCTTTGGAAAAAAATATACCTACAGGCCTGGGAGTTGTCGTTTTTTGTTTTTTTTTGACAGAGCTATCGCAGGGTCGGTTCGCATACTGCCTGCTCTGTAGACAAGCTGCGGGTTTCAGACGCACCCGTCCTCGCGGCTTCAAATCGACCTCGGGCCATAAACAATCACGATCGTTAGCGGCACCGGTCGGCCCCTCCGCCCACCGCCGAGTTCGTCCTGTAACCTTTTTCCGGCTGTCCACGGGCAGATGGATGGGTTCTGGACTGTGGATGTCTCCTCCGAGCTCGGATCAAAGGGCCTCTGTCAGAGCCGAATAAAACCCGGGGACCAGTCTAGGCCGAGGCAAAAGGATCCGCGCACCAGTTAGTCAACCGCTTCCTTTTGTCGGTATCTCATGGATATTTGCGGCCACCTTTTCTCGACCTTGTTTTTGCACTCTGGCCAACTCGGGAGTTACGGCCGAAAACCCTGCCGGCAAATCCCCAGGCTATTGAGACACCCGGTTAGGTCACATAAAAGTCATCGCCTCGGTTAAATATTGTTAAAGTTGGAAAGCCCCCCCCCCCCCCCCCCCCCCCCCCTGTCCCCCCCCCCCCGCCCCGGTCAATGTGACTTAATGTCGCTTGTCTTAGCGTGGAAAGGAAACATTAACGACGGCTCCGTGCCCCCTCCGCAACCGCTATGGTGGTGAGACAAAAACGGAGGCAGCCAAATGGAATTCGGCCATCATCTGTCGTATTCAATTTACCAGGCGGCCCTCGCCTTTGTCTGCCGTGGCGTGTCAAAACGCCGTTGGAGGAAACACGCGGTGGCGTAGCGGAGCAGATTGTGCACCCCCCACCGGTGAAATCTGGGAACCTGCAGCTCCACCGACCGTGACGTTTCACATTCACAAAGTTCGTGTTCGCCGGTAAATCAAATTCACTGGGCCACTAAGATGTCCATGAATATTATCCCTGAAAGCGACTGTGTCTTCAAGAGTTATGGGACATATGAGTTTTTTATGACTACTCGTAGAGCAGCCTCGGAATCTGGCAGGGATCGCGGGGGCCGACGGAGGATTGAAAGCGGGCCCAATGTCACCGTCACACCAATCCAGCCTCTGATTGCTTCATCGAAATGATTAAAACCGGGGGCGCAGGGGGAAGTTCCTGGCTCCTCTGGCCGGCATGCGCGGCGTTTCTGGCTCACTTGAGTGCGGGCTCACTTCAGCGCACACGGGCCGACGTGCGTGTGTTTATTTTCAGAGAGCGTCGGCTACCCGAGGACGGTTTCAAATCAAACCCCGTTTTGCGAATTAAAGGACTTTGATCTTTCAAAAAATGGATCCCAGAAAATGGTTCGGTGTTTTAAAAGAGGAATCAAAAATATATATTTAATCATTTATATTGTCTGTGTGTGTGTGTGTCAAAAAAAACCGGTAAAGAATAACTGAGGAGTTCTGTGGCCCTTTGACTGAAGTGATTAACAGAATCCTCCCTGCTGCCTCTCAAAGCAGCTTTCTCTCTCTCCCTCTCTCTCTCTCTCTCTCTCTCTCTCTCTCTCTCCCTCTGTACTCGGGCCTCTCTGTGCTGCCTGGCAGGCTCCTCGGCTGGCGCAGCATTAGGATGCAAAGCGCTCCGTGTCGAGGGAGAAGGGGAGACTAACAAAAGCGCTTTAGTGTTGCAAAAACAAGCCCATCGGTGCATGCCCCGTGAAAAGATCTGTACGTCTGCTGCGACTCCCCCGAAAACTCCCCGGCAGCTCTCTGCATCGCTTCCGAAAATAAGGAAGAGAAGCTCTCCGGAGGGCCACGTCCATTCCTTGTCATTCTCATTCTGTCCCTCTCTCTGTCTCTTGCTTCCCATGCGGCAGGTCCAAATTGCTTCGCCGGATCCACCATCATCCCGGCCGGAATTGAAGTGAAGGTGGACGACTGCACCATCTGCCGCTGCCACAACGGAGACTGGTGGAAGCCGGCGCAGTGCCTGCGGCGGGAGTGCCTCAACGGCCAAGCGTTGTCGTAGACGGACCCCACCGGTGGGGGAGGGGGGGGTGGGGGTGGGGTGGCGGAGGGGGACGCTGGAAAAAAGCTCCCGCAAGGCCCTGCCTACCACTGCACCATTTTTGTATGATTGACAGGGCAGGAGCACAATTATCCTAAGGGACCTGAGACAGAAAAGCGTCAAGGAGACGCACTCACAAGCTTCACCTGAAAAAAAAAAAAGGAACCCTCAAAAAAAAAAAAAAAAGAAAAGGAAGCCAAAAGAAAAAAAAAAAAAAAAAAAACGGGATGTTGTCTCACGGCCGCTTCCGCCCCTCCGGTTTTAAGCGTCCCTATATATTTTCTGAAGTTGACTTCGCTTGACTTGCTGCTCTCACGCACGCACTCACAAAAAAAAAAAAAAAAAAAAAGTTTCTATGCCCCCCGAACTCTTTCCTTACCAATGGCAATGTTGGATTTCTGTGTGTGTGTGCGTGCGTGTGCGCGTGTGTGCGTGTGTGTCATCTGCTCGTCTGTCCGTCACAATCACGCAGGTGGTTTTAAAAAAGAATTCTACCGTTAAAAGGAACCGTAAGCACACTTAACAGCGCTTTTCTTTCCGTTTCCTCCTCTTTTTTTTTTCTTCTTCTGAGGATTCGCCGCCGTGAACGCCACGCAAAAGGTGCGTTCGCAATTCCGCCCTGAGAGCTTGTTTACGAAACGCACATAACACACACGAGCGGTTGTCTTCGTGACTTTTTTTTTTTTTTTTTTTGTTAAACGGCCACGGCAGGAGATCACCTTTTAAGACTTGAGACGATGTGGCTCTTCATTTTAAAAACCCACTTATAAACACCCCAGCGCAGTGATTTCGTTGACGATCACCACGCCACAGATTGGAGTCCCTGTCCCTTTATAGTTGGCAGCATTCTGAGTCCTCCGCTGAAGGACGCGGGAATGATGGTTTGCCAGCAAGTATGAAAAGCAGACGGGGGTGAAATCCAAACAACAACTCTGGGCAGCCCCCTTCCAGCTAATTGTCGTTATTGTGTTCTCTCGGAGGTCCATATCCTGCGGAATATTTCCCACTAACTAACTGCTTGAACTTGTTATCAAAGCAATTAGGGAAGCCAAGAGCAGGCCGCTTTCATTTCCCTTAATCAAGGAGTATTGTGTGATGAATCATCCAGCTGGGCGCCCGGCGGCACCGCAGCAGCCCGCTCGCTGGGCACACTGGGCGTGAGGAGAGGAGGCGGCGGCGTTCATATAGCGGGACATTGCTTCCTTTTTTTTGTAGTAGCGTTGGCACTGCACGACGTTCACGTGCGCGCCACCCGTCTCGTGTTGATCTGCATACGGCGACCACAACTTGCATAGGATGCATCATCCCATGGCTATAGATTATCCCTCGCGTGGGCCAGTCTGAAAAGACAAAAAAAAAAAAGGACCCAGGCCCGGGCCGAACAACATTTCGTTTTTGAGATGATAAATACTAGCCATTAATTTAAAGGTGAATTCAGGAACGCTGGTTCCATTCATCACAATAGTTTATTCCATTTCCAGCAAAATCCGTACCTGTTAACCTTTTAGTCCCTTTTCCCGGGCTCTGATGGATGGGCTGCTTAATAGCAGCTCCGAGCACTCCGTAATGAGACAGAAATGAACATAGGATAAAGACAGATGACCGAAGAGCGGTATTTCCATAAAGGGGACTAAAAACTCATTTTTGGAGGTGTCCACGCGGTCCGCCGTATAATCTTAACCCGCAGTACATGGGTTGGTGGAGGAATCAGATAGGGGGAAGAACGTGGGCGGAGTCCAATCGAAGGCGCAACGGCGGCGCTGGACTCATTGTCACCATTAAGCCGCGGTGATTTAGCGTCTTTCGGTGCCAAAAGACAGAGCTCCTCTATCCGTCTTGAGCTCTGCAGACTCATAAAGCAAAACCGACATCAGCGCTTTATCAATCACCGCCTCGCCGCTCCAGACATTTTAGGATTAATAAAGGCGCGTCGTTCATCAAAATTACTTTAAATGCCACATAATTATTCAGCCTATATATGTATCCCCCTGTAAAGTCTCGGAACGACTTTAGCGGGTAGCAAGAGAGGAAGAGCGACGTGAGCGCGACACCTGACGGGGGGGGGGCACGCAGAGGCGTGGCTGCCACCATCGATGCCTTATTGCTGCTGTATGCATACTCCAATTCACAGAGCATGGCCTTTGGCTTCATGCTGCATGGACAGCCCACGAGTGCTGCTTTGTCTGTGCTCCTCTGTGCAGCGGTTTACCACGACGTACTAACTACAACAAGTCTTTCATTTGACCTTTGACATTCCAGTTCCAACAGCCAGAGGGGATCTAAGGAAAGCTCCGTTCAGCTCAAAATATGAACGTTTAGATTCATAATTGGCTCCGAGAAGACGGTTTTCTGATATCATTCAACGGAGAAACGGCTAAAACGGCAGATACCGGTTAACTTGAACGCGGTATTGTACGATTGTTCCGACGCAGCTTGGCCTGGTACAGTGCATTTGGAAATCTAACTTTGGGGGCCGCTCATCTACTCACTTTTTGCAATCTGCTTGCATCAGCTGGACGTGAAGCTAGGACTGCACGAGGTGAGGCGGTAGGTGTCGGCGGGGAGTCGAACCATCCGTCCCGAGATCACACTGTTGTGCTGCACACACAACTCGGGATTGTATGATGCGGGCTGTAAGTGGGGGAAGAAAAACAGAGACACATTCAAATCATGCAGTCTGAGCAGGCAGTCAAATAAAACAGTGGAAGGTTGTTACTTTTTTTTTTTTTTCTACTGCAGCAAATGAGATGCAGACTATAGCGGTGCATAAAATCCCACTGCACTTTAAGTACAGCAGGTTCGTTCTATACGCAGTGGAAAAGGGAGATTTCTTTTACTGCTCTCATTGAGAACCGAAGAGGATGTGTCTGGATGTAGATTAACATAAAGTAGAGGCGTGCGTGTGTGTGTGTGTGTCTGTGTGTGTGTCGCTTAAGAGCATAGGCTGCATCTCCGAAAAGACAAGAGGTGTTTATGCGGCACACATTGGATACAAAGGCATTTGAGGGAGAGCCGCTGCTCGGGGCATATTACATTTCTCCTCGCAAATACGTGAAGTTGCACTGTTCCAAGGACGAAGGAGCAGCGCGTCGTCCCGTCTCATTTTCTGCCAAGAAACTTGAGTGTTTTTTGGTTTTTTTCCCCCCAATGTTTTGTCTGTGAATGTTTGTTCCAACGACCCCACGTGTCCGCTCATCATCAAAACCGCACGCTTGTACATGGGGCGTTTTCTAACGATGCACCATTCGCTCTTTCCACGAGACACCGTCTTACTGTAGCTGGAATTTATGAAATGGATTGTTTATTTTCATTTTTTTGAAGCAACAAAACTGTTACATAATGCGTGCCTGAACAACACAGAGTACTATCTGGAAAAGGGAAGAGAAAGAGAGAGAAACACTGTTATTATACAATCAACTGTATTGTTTTATTTTGGGGGGGGGCACCAAGGGTCTGTTCATGTGGCTCTCAAATGTCTTACACAACATCATTTCTGTAGGAATTATCAAAATTTATGTTCAAAATCAAAAGCATCTTTGATTGTATATGACTTAATACTCACCAACGTTCACCCTAAACTGTACAAGGAACAAAGGGTCTAATTTTTTTTTTAAAGCAAACAACCCCTGGTGCTCCCCATGTTGTTCATATGTAAATATCTCCAAACGTATATTGTGTATTCTGACATCTGAGGTGGAGTAAAAAAAAAAAAAAAAAAAGATATATAAGAAATGTGTATTATTCATCGAGAAGAGTTATTTTGTTAAATAGACCTAAAAAAGAAGTGCGATTCGGCAAAAGTTGAGTGTGGGTTTCTTATTTAGGTTTCATCCTTTTGGGTTTTTTTTTTTTGCTCACTCTGGATCACGATGTTGCTTCTCGGTCCCCAAAAACAGCAAGACAACACAAAATCGGCAACTATTAAAAATTGTGCTAAATATTTCTGTGGAAGGCACTGCATTTCCGGCACCTGAATATCAATGAGGGGAGTCGGCGTGAGGTCGAAATACAATTTAAACCTATATTAGGCTGCTGAAATAATTCCTCTGAATTCAGGCACATTTTTTTGAACCACGCAAGAGGCGGCACACTTGGCAGCCGACACGCTCCTGTACATTTTTTTTTTTTTTTTTTTACTATAAACAGATCATTTGCAAATGAATAAACGTACAGTGCTTTTTCTGACTTTGGGCTCTCTGGGACCAAAAAAAAAAAAAAAGGTAGCCGTGTTTAATGTGGTTTTTGTCATGCTCAGCGAGTTCAAGGACATTACTCACAGGCTCCTTTCCCCATCCCATTTCATTACGAGTCAGTCGGGGCTTCTATCTCGTCCACACCGCTAATTGCCCTCTCCCACCTCCCGCCGTGGACGAGAGAGGGGAAGCAATTTTATGCAGCACATAGCAATCAATAGCAATTAGGTGCATCCCTGAGTCATCCCATTGAATCTCATCCTGGGAGAAGGCCAGTGGAAGACCTTTTCAAACGCATACGTGGATGGACACACACACACACACACACACACACACACAACTACACACACAGCAACAAAAAGACACAGAAGAAAAGTTTTGCTTCTTATTCACAGCGAGCACCAGAGCGGCAGGGGGGAACAATTAATTGCTTTGTTTTCCCTATTCTACGCTTTATGTTGAACGTCCATTGATCCTTTTTTTTTTTTGTTTTGTTTTTTTGGGGGGACGACACACACGCACTCCCTCCGTTTGAATCAAACGGCCAATTTCCATTGGATTACTAGAAAATGATTTCTCCCGGGTAGAGCCGCGCGGATTATGAAATCCTCTCGTCGCTCATTGCGGGAGACACGACGGGGAATTTGAGCGCCACACGTCACGAACACAACGCGCTGAATCGAGTGGCTTTGTGGGACTGAAAAGACCGACAGCTTGTTGCTGCATCACTCCGCGCACTGATGTGGATGTTGTGCTCGAATATTACGGTGGGGGGTGGGTGAGAGCAGGTTCAAAAGTAGACTTGCTCATTTCACCTTTTTTGGCAGGGCGGCTGCTCCTCCGGGATTTAAGATGCCTGTCAACATGGTTTGGGGAGTTCCACAGGGAGGATTCTGGGAGGTTTCATGGCTGGTGTCTTTAAACTGCAACAAAGGGGGACAAACCTCCAACACGGCTCAACAAAATCAAACTATCAACGGGACTCAATGTCCCATCCCGCCGTGTTGTACCACATATAGAACACATATAACATCTTCGGCTGTGGGCCCGGAGCCAAAGACGCAACTTGTGACCCCCTAAAACGAGTCACTTTTTTTGTAACCTCGACACAAATCCAATAGTTGTTAGTAGTCAGAAAAGGTTAGACTACCCCCGCCACCCCGAAAAAAAAAAAAACATTTTCAAGGTTTCAGATTTAAACAGCTCCCTTATCGTTTTAATTTTTTTTTCGGATTCAAGTCAACTTAATCACCAGATACTTAAAAAATCGAAACGGACATTATCGGCACGCTAAATGAAAAGTTTATCATGTAATGAATGTTAAAAAAAAAAAAAAAAAAAAAGGGCGCTTAGACCGCCGGTTGTGGCTCCGGCACAGGGAGGAGCTGGAAGGCCGCGATGCAATCGATGATCCAGGAGGCCTTATCGTTTTATTTTTTTTTTTTCGGATTCACGTCAACTTAATCACCAGATACTTAAAAAATCGAAACGGACATTATCGGCACGCTAAATGAAAAGTTTATCATGTAATGAATGTTAAAAAAAAAAAAAAAAAAAAAGGGCGCTTAGACCGCCGGTTGTGGCTCTGGCACAGGGAGGAGCTGGAAGGCCGCGATGCAATCGATGATCCAGGAGGAGGGGGCGGACCACACCTTGCCTCGCCTCACCACCGCGGGCCTGCGAGGAGCCTGCGGGTCAAAAATGATGTACTGGGTGCAGAGCGCCTGGTCGGAGCCGGGCAGCGCGTGGTAGGCCGCGGCGCTCAGGGTCTGGGTCACGTCGCTGTCGGGCTTGGGCTGGCGGCTCAGCAGCTGGCCCCCGCCCCCCCGCAGCAGCCTGGCGAGGTCGTCCTTGGCGGGCGCCTTGAAGGAGCCCAGGAGGAAGAAGAAGCAGCCGTCGAAGAGTGGCGGGAGCTGCAGCGGGTGAAACGAAGACATTGGTGAGAATGCGGTGATTCTCCCGACCTAGGTCTAAACCAATACTTCCTTGTGCGTGGCTGAGAAGAGAGATCTATCGAACTCCACCGAATGTTAGATACCGTCCAAGCGTGAAGAGAAAACCTTCGCCCTTATAAGAGAGGAGGCCGAGTTAAGTCTCCATTTTGTTGCTGATGAAGTTTCACGCCAAATAACGTCTAGGCCACTTAACCTAGCCTCTCAAGTGTGTGTGTGAATGCTTTGTATTCAATACATTTTATTCTATTCTTGAGACAAACTCGGCAACTGAGAGTTGCCGAGTTTGGCAGCCATCTAGGAGCGCCACGGTTTCGGGGTGCAAATTGGCTCTCGAGAGGTTAGAGCAAGACGCTTCTTTGACCAAGCCTTGATCCATGTTCCCCTTTAGGAGATACAGAACAAAGATATTGTTTCTCCGCATGCCTTTCATTCATCTCGAGGAAGGGGGTGCATAGAAGAAAGCCTGCGTCTTTAATCCACAGCACAGTGAGTTTTCTCATACGAAAGACCGACGCCGCCTCGGGTTGTTCACCAAAGTTTGCCCCCGTAGCACATGTCGTGTCAGATGCATCCCCGTCCAAGAAAATACTCGACGAGGGCTGGCACCTTGGTTGAGCGCGGGGGAGGCAGAGTGTGGCATCAAATGTCCAGTGGTGTCCAAACTTGTGTCAGATTGATTTTTTTTTTTTGGGTTTTAACAGCGCATTGCAAGCCATGACAGAAATGTCACCGACACGCCGACTCGCGTCCTGTGAAACCTCTTTCACAGTGACACGGCTCTAATCGAACGTGTGCTGGATCCGACTTTACAGACTTTGGAGGAGGGAGCAGCTGGCAGGCTGACTTCGGTTTATTGTCCAGTCCGATGACTCAGCCTCACATGCAGCTCCGCCGTGCTACGTCTAGATAAGGTTTGTGGTGCGTGTGTGTGTGTGTGCGTGCGTGTGAACGCAGCTTACTAAATGAATTCATGGTAATTACCTTGGCAGGCTATTTAGAAGTCTGCTTCTCATGCCTCTAACCTTCAGGCAACAAATAGACAGCATAAAACGCAGTACACTGAATACAGGACATGCTGTTGTATTTGTTTTACCACATACAGTAGATGTGATCGCATAACTGCAATCACATTTCAAAAATGTATCTAAACTAGGCAAAAACTAAAAAAAAAAGAAAAAAAAGTGGCATAAGCATTCAGTCCACCACCAGAGTCATTCAAAGGCTCCTTTACCAGCATGTGCAGCCTTGCGTGTGCATGTCTGTGTGTCTGTGTCTCTGCGTTCGTGTCTGCTTGCATCAGCTGTGCCATCTGGAAAAAAATAATCAACGGCGGGCCCCATTCTTCTTCTGCAAAAGGATACAGACTCCAGTCCAGTTGCACGGTTCCATTTTTCAAGCCCCGCCGCGACTTCTTGTTGAGTCATGATTCTGAGTTGGCCCCTGAAAGGCATAAATTACGTTGCCACCGCTGTGCAGTTTGGGTTTAATTTGGGAGGTTGTCTCGCTGTAAAATACATCTGCTCCCCGGCTGCAGGACTCCTGCACACTGCGGCAGCTTTTTTCCCTTCCAGGATTTTTTACTGCATTCCCCCTTTGCTCCCTACTCTCACTGAGCTCACATCCCCGACATCGCCACCCCGCAAACACCTGGTTCACAAGGCGGAGGTGATGCGTTTCTGCTGATACATGCTGTTTGAATAACACCGAGCAAATGTAGACCGAGACCCGTCTGTCATTATTGGTACCTTTTTTTTTTTTTTGGGACGTTTGTCTTTCTGCATCCGTTTGATTTCTTTCCATCTATAAAGTTTGACTGCACAATACTCAAATAAATCTGTGGCACAGACCAGCTGCGGCACATTTCGAAAGGCCAAAGCAGTTACATTTAATGGTATGTGTGCCGGTGAACAACGTTGTGTATCGCTGCTTGAAAAGAAAAAAAGAAATATTGTTTACGAGGGAGAGTGGCTCGAGACAATTTATACTCATCTTCAAATACAGCATTCGTAGGTTTGTGTGTATTTACCAAGCTGCATCTGTTGATGCGACTGCGCCGGGGGCCTTCTCCCGCTTCGTGCTCGGTTTCGGGCATCCACTCGCCCGCCTGCAGACAGGCCTCCACCCCTGGCATCAAAGAGAATCAAAAATATATATATAATTACAGCCGCAGCTAATTATGTTGATTTGGCAGCGTGTGACGAGGCGACTGCGCAGGGCGGATGACAAAGCTGTCGCCTGTTTTTATCACAATGAGTCGGAAGGGTTGGGAGTATTGGCGAGGCCGCGGTTGTTGACAGGCAGAGATGCCCGCAGCGAGATGGAGTTAATGATGCCACCCCATTGTTTTAAGTATCTCGAGCTTAAGCAGAATTTCGTCTCTCTTTCTGCCTCTGGAGGTTTGGCGAGGAGTCGAGCTGGAACTGTGCGACACTCAGCATCCCAGCTTTTTGTTTGTTTGTTCTTCTTTTGCTCTAAATTCTTGAGAAACTCATCTCTTGAGTCAGGTGTTTTTAAATATAGGCAGATACGGAGGCAGGCTCTGACACCTGGTGTAATATGTTGGAGGTAGAGTGCATGTTCACATTTAAGATGCAGAAAATCTAAACATAGTGATTTTTTTATTTATTTTTTTTAATAAAGGGAATGCAGGATGTCGTCTACATCTAAGCACGACACTTTACACGGGACTTACAGTGCACAGCTTCTTTTTTTTTTCCAACACTGCAAAACCGTGGAAGATAAAAACAGTTCCACGGGCGTCTCATCTGCGAGGTTTCTACATTTAGCCACATCCGCACGACTTTGTCATTTATTAAATCGACAGTTTGGTGTTCTACTTTCTTACTGTGAAATAGTAAATTACACACATAAGTATAGTCTCCAGAGGAAGGGGTGGAGTGCAATTACATTTCCTTCATCCGCCTTTAATTAGAGCTTTCATTTAGTTGGACTTGGGCAGAGAGGAGGGATGATATTGGGGTTAATCACTCCCGACGAATAGTGCTTAAGAGTCATTAGTCATTATTGCTAATTAGCTCCATATAGAACCGAAAGCACAACGCATCTCAAACCACTTCCTTCCTGAGCCAGGGAATAAGCAGCCAGAGGAACCCACCATCTCAAAATAAAGCGCGACACCTGCTGGAAGCGTGATTTCATTATCGGGGGGGGGGGCGGCCGCAGACTCAGGGTTTGACAGACGGATGAAATTCTAAAGGCAAACGCTGACAGCACGGCACGGGGACAGGGGAACACAGCTCACTCTTCTTCCCGATATACGCCGTCCTGAAAACTACCGTCGTGCCACGTCAGAAATGTCCGAACGGGTGTTCAGGGGAGGCTCAGCAGCAGAGCACACCACCCCCTTTCCCCCCGAGGAGGCAGAATATTAGGGGCGAGGCTCCCTGGATCAAGAGTGGGTGGGGCAGGGACACACAGCGCACTTCAGGGTCAAACAACGACAAAGAGAGAAAAAGAAAAAAATGGGGGGGGGGGGGAAAAGGTAAATAACCAAATCTTGACTGCTGGTTTATATACCTGGCTCCAAATGAAATGACTATGAACACCTCCAAACACAGCTTATTTAAAAAAAAATTAATCCATGCATGACTTCTCTGAAGCAACCAGCTATTGTGCAGGTTGTTGGCAACGGGGCGCGTTCAGGTTTCCGTTTCTGTTTAGGCACCAAAGAAAACGCCAAACCTGGCAATCTCACTGGGGGACCAAGACTGCAGAAAATCTCCGTGACCGACTATTGTTTTACCGGAGGAATGCAGAAGGTGCAACGTGCAAAAAAATGATAATCCTCTTCATATTTCTGTTTATGTGCAGGTTGAACAAATGCAGACGACAAATGCCTCTATATTGTACTGAAGAATTGTTTTTTTTTTTGTTTTTTTTTGCCCTCTTTCTTTAGTTTTGGTCTAAGCTCCAGCTCGGACATTGCGATTAATATCGGTTTTATTATCGAACTCTTAGAAATAAAGCCAGAGAATGCATTTCCCAAGTTGTTGCATTAACTATTTCAATCAACATTTGAGTTTCCATGAAATGCCCCCAAAGAAACTGTGTTGCAAGGGAAGCATCTGACGGACACAGAGGTAAACCAGGACTTGGCCCCGCTGACAATAGGCAGATGACAACACACACACACACACACACACACACACACACACACACACACACA
>JAFBJU010000502.1:214765-272782 GCA_016785305.1 Colistium nudipinnis | reverse complement strand
ACACACACACACACACACACACACACACACACACACACACACACAAAACTACAGCAGAACAATGAAGATCTGCAAAGGCCGTATTCCAACGCTCGAAACCATGTGCCAATCATTCCATTAGGGATTGCTTTCCCCCTTTGTGTGTTTGTGTAGGCCTGTGTGTGTGTGTGTGTGTGTGTGCGCGTGGAAAGACCGAGCCTGGGGGCGAGGATTGCATTTATCTTGCAGAGTCCTGACAGACCGGCCCAATCACTGCCAACTCTCTGCCTTGCAGACAAGTAATAAAGGTAAAGTAGGGGAAAAAGTAAGACTCCGCAATCGGCGCCCATTAAGGCGAGGAAGCCAATAAAACAAAGACAAAGGACAGAAATGACCGTTCGCAATTCTTTGCAATCATTTATCCATCTATGAATGAAGGCGAGATGAATGCAAAGAGAGCACTAACTGACCGACGCGCTGACCCTGATTAACTACTCTATTGATCCCGGTGGAAAAAACCAACATTCTCTCCCTCATTATGGACAGTGTGGCGCACATCCACCCTGCCTCCGCCGGCCAGAAACGCTGATACAGCATCCACCGACTGCCCGGCAAATAATCGACATCGATCGATTTCCTTACATCCATGCACCTAGGTGCTGCAATAACGCAGGCCCCCGCTCTTAATTATAAGGGGCTGAATGCCTGGTGGAATGAGCGGCGTCAGGGGAACTCTGCGAAAAGAAGCAAACGCGAGGCCACCAAGTACCATTGGTATGCAGCAAACATCCCTTTATCTAAAATATGCGGTTTCTGCAGAGATTTCTATTTTAACGCCTCAGATGAAAGGCATTTTGTCACCCAATTATACAAGCACAGACGAAGAAAAATAACAGTCTGGATTCAGGTTTCTTTTTGTTTGGCCGAGTCGTCGTTTCAGCCATAATTAATGTTCTTCAAATTCATGAATGTTTCATACGGAGTGATGTTGCAGGGCCCTATTGTTTTCCCCATACCAGGTTACACAGAATTGAAGGAAATATTGTTTTTAGGTCAACCCTGAGAGAAGAGCAACGCCAAGACAGTCTGCACATAACCTTGTTTCATAGAATGGTCCACAAGCATTCCGTCAACTCACAGCACGTTCTGCGACGCTCCGTGTTGCAGCAGCAGTGTGACAATGCCCAGGTGTCCGTTCCTCGCGGCATCGTGCAGCGGGGAGTCGTTTTCGTAGCCAGGCGTGTTCAGTAAGACTCCCTTGGTGATCAGCGCCTGCACCACGGCCGCGTGACCCAGGTTACACGCTTCATGCTGGAACGAAAAGAAAAACATCCTTCACAAGTTATCCAGACTCTAAATTCACATCTATTTTCAATCACAGTTAAATCTTCCACAGTTAGTGATGTGGGGGGGGGGTTGATATCTGTATAGTAACCTGCATTTCCTCCTTGTGTATAATATATAGAAAAAAGGGTAAGTGCCAAAGTGATATTCCAGCTTTATTACACTTCATTAGTAATACAATAAATCTACGCTGCTTTAATTCTCCAATCTTACTATAAATGGAGTTTGTTTTTAGTCCAATTGAAGCAAATGTTAAGTCTATATGTGAATCAGATGAATACACTGTGCAAAATTGGGCAGAATTCCATTGAGGAAAATGACTGTTTCTTCTAATTTATCTTAGTGTTTTCAGGTAGTCTCTGCAGCACACAGCGTTCCACTCTGCCCGGATCTCTGTGGATTTATTCCCCTTCCAAAAAACAAGAAACACGAGTCAACATCAAATAGGAAGCCTGCATTACACCGTTTTGTGACAATCCTGGGGTGCCATCAGTAGCACTCTCGCGACTGGTGCTTAACATCTCTAGCAGACAAATGTATAATTGATGTCTATTCACTCAGGGCCACGGATTTGCAAAGTACACATTCAATCTGTCTTTCATTTTTTGGCGTGTTTTCGGTGTGTTGAGACAGCTTCCGGCTCGACGCCGACAGAGCACGGATTTGTTGACAGCTCCTTGAACCTTAGAGCCTCGACAATTGCCAGGCAATAAATCAAGCCAGGTAAATTGCCGCCGCACGAGCGGAACAAAAAAAAAACAAACGTATCAAAGAGATCTAGAGGATTGTAGCCCGTCATGTCAGCTCCACTGTCTCCCTAGATACGCACAGTGATCACCTGCAAGTCGTGAGAAGTCCAATTGAAAACGAAAGCTTGAGCGGAGAATGACAGCAAGTAGCCACATAAATAACACAATAGTACAACAACACTCTCACGCTAAATCTGACAGGGAAAAAAAAAGCTGGTCAGGCGGCAATTAAGGATTTCACAGTTTCATGTAAAAGGAAACTAGAAGCAATGTTAAAAAAAAAGGGTAAAAGGCTGCCTATTTTCGGGAAAGGTCAGCTGGTATTACTCAGTGAAAATGGTCTCATGTTTAATTTTCACTTTCATTCAACGGACTGACTTAAACGTGACTTTGTCTGCAAAACAGCACAAAGCACCACTTTTGTGATGAAGAAACTGGTGTCAGTGTGCAGGCAAATAGAAATATTAATTATATCGGACCGGATAACTAAACTTGCATGCATACTCACAACAGCAGCGCAACGCTCATTCAGTAGTTAAGTAATTGTGCCTAAATAGGACAATAGCCGAATACACATCTGCTGCTTCTTCTTCTTCTTCAAAGGAAACAAAAAGCAAACGGCCCGACGGTGTAAGGGAAGGCGGTGGAGGTGTATTGAAGATGAAATATTAAGTCGACGAGTTGCCCCACACCACAAATAAAGCCGTCAGATGCATCACTTGTTTCATTAGTCTTACCAGAGGTGTCCACCCAGCGTGATCCTTCAGGTTAGGGTCCGCCCCTTGGTCCAGCAGTTCCTTGACAGCCTCTACGTCTCCCTGAAGTAACCGGAGAGAACAACGGACGCCTGGTCAGCGGCGCTAACTTGTAAACGCTACACCCCCCCCCCTTCAAACACGGCAGCTGATCCCCGGCCCCAGTGTTTATCAATCACACTCCGCAGTGGACCATTGATTACCTCGTCTGGGATCCAGAGAGGGGGGGGGGGGGGGATTAGGGCTGTGTTTACAAGGATTACTGTAAAACGGTTTGGTCCCAAGAGACCTGGACACGACTGTCGTCTGAAGTCAAACGCGTTTACCAGCGGTGGGGGCGAGGGAGCAGAAGATATTTAAACCGGCCAACCAAAGGAAAATATGCGGCTAAATTTGCTACTTGCAATGTCGTCATTTTCACTTTTGACAACTCCTAATGACTTCTGACAAAATACGGAAGACGTGGCATAAGTAATATCGTGGAGGGACAGCATTTGTTAAATGTATTAATATAATAGTATTATTGTATTTGCACATACTGTAATCATTGTATATATTGTATCCACTGGACTGTGTATATTTCTCTACTTTTGCACAGCTATAGTTTTTTTTCCCTCTATTCATGACTGTACTGTTACTATGTTGCTGTAACACTTATCTTAATGAAATCATTTATATTTGTTCATTATTTAAATACCTCTGTTTGTTTCCTTTTCATTCAGGTTGGGTTGCACTTACATTGCTGTTCAAACATTTGCAGAATAATAAACAAAAACTCTACCTTTATAGCGGCCAGATGCAGCGGGGACTCTCCCTTGTGGTTCCTCTTCGTGACCGCGGGGCTTCCTGAGCCGGGCCGTCCCAGAGGTGAACCGGGACTGCGGGGAGATTTTCTACCGGGGGTGGCTGAGAATGAGGGGCTGGGCAGAGTGAGTGGACGGTTGTGGGCCGAGGGCGATGTCTGACCCAGAGATTTTCTCCTCCGGCCAGGGGACGCCCTGGGCCGTTTCGGGGTGGTCTCCAAGTTGCCAGCTGTCTCCGCCACACTGGTTGTTTTTGGCAAAAGCTTTGGGGGATAAACATCTTCCTGTTTTTCCGGATCATTTGGGTTCCGGTCGTCTGCAGACGGCGTGTTTTGCTCCGACGTGCTGTGGTCGGCCGAGGACTGGCAATTCACTTCGGCGGTTCCAAAGAGTATCTCCCTCGTGGCACCGGCCTCGGGGAGGTCGCTTCCCAGTGGCACTCCGGTCTGCGGCTGGTGAGAGACGCCAGAAGGGCTTTGGAAGGAAACGCGTTTACTCAACCTCGTTGCCCCTTCAGCGCAGGGCTGCTGCACTCCCATTACGGTTTCTACCTCCTTGGTGATCCCCCACTGCTTATTTATGGCCTCCAGCCTCTTACTCTTAATATTCTGCTTGGTCTGCTTTCGTGTGGCCCTGGTGGTTGCCTGCACCTTCCTGCTGGCAGCATTTTTCTTAGTTGACCTCCTCTTCCTGTTCCTGTTGGTCTGTGTTTCCTCCTTGCACATTTGAGAAGAAGAGCCCGAGTCCTGGGAGGATGAGGTGAAATTGAAAACGGACAGGTCCTGGTGTTGAGCGGTAATAGGGTCTGGCTTGGCAGCGGCTGTTTCTCCAGAGGACCTGCTGTTGGGTGTGCTGACCTCTGACGGCTTCTCCACTGTGCAACGCACCTTGCGGCTACGGGGGCTGAACCAGATCTTGAAGTTCTTCTTGTTTTTACAGAGAGGGCTCCCCGGTTGAGTCTGAATCTCAGCGACAGGGGATTCTGCAATCAATGCAAAACACACTTCAGGAAAAAAAAAAATCCTCTCCCACACGCACCATACCTCTCCAGTGTGAAATGCCGGCAAAGAGGCTCATTGTATTTGTATAACCTTCCACTACCTGCTATGGTGAAAAAAGAATGACCCCAAACTTTGAATTGTGCATTTCCAGGTAATAATATGTACACAAAGACACCCCCATCCACATGTTAACCCTCAGTCATTAGTGGGTTTATTTAGACAGATGTGGCTGCAGATTTGTTCACATTTTCAACAACAGGGCATAGAGGGTTGCTCTGCAGTTTTTTTTTCTCAAAGCTAGGATCTACATGCAGACTAAAAAGCTGCCTCGGCTGACTGCATTGCAATTAGTGTTGTTAACTGGATACTGGATGGGCAATAAAGAAAATAAACCACAGGAACAACCCACTAATGCTGTCAGTCAGGGATTAGACGGGTGGAAACAGAGAAGGAGGCAGGAGACTGTGTGTTGGGGGGATGTGTAAGATTTGAGAAAATAACTCTTCATTATGCTTTTAATCTGCTATATAACGGCCACCTACAACCATTTACCTGGTGTATCCGTGGGATTCAGCAAGGACTCCAGATCGCTGTAGAGCTCTATAATGCTGCTCAGCTGCCTGTTGATTTGGATGTCCTTCACCCACGCAGGGCTTTGACACACCACACAGCCATCTCCTGCCTGGGGGCCGGCGCAGGACCTGAGCAATTAACAGGATTTGAATTGCAGTTCGCAGTTCACAGCTCAGATAAAAAAGATCTACGAGTTTATCGATGGCCTTATTAAGACCATTCAGTCATGAAGAGAGGGCATAAATCAAGTCTGTAGTTTTAGCACTTTCAGCATAGTTAACTATGTATTGCAAAGAAACCATGCAATAATTATATTGATGATATTAATTAATGATTGCTTGTTAGAACTGCCTGGCTGGCTGGGTGGTTGAACAGAATATTAATCTGTTCATCTTATACGGTTAAAACGATGGACTTACTTGTTTTCATTTTCTATATAAAGGGAATATAATTTACCAATAAAGTAGGAAAAGCATAACGCAGGAATTAATCTAAATTAAACAGTCATCCATAACAATAATTCTAATCATTCCATTCTATTTATGTGTGCCGGTTAACTATCATGCACAGTACCTGGACTCTAAAGCACACCTTAAAGAAATGAGTGTAAAGGACATTTAAGTGAGGATACGTTACCTGCAGAGCAGATGCTCACACATTCCGAGACACACAGGTTCCTTCAATAAATTTGAGCTGAAATAAAACGACATAATATAATCAGTACAGTGACGTGAGATTTGTACAAAATATAAGTTAACAGCAAACCAGTTTTTATTTATTAGCACCAGAAGCGTGCATCTGAGGCTGAATACTGCTACAGCAGTACTATGCAGTTGTAAAAAACCAAAATGTTGTCTGACGTGAAGATGCTACTTTAAAGTCAGGGGATCAGTCTACCAAATAAACACTTCAGGAGTAGTTGGGAGGAGCCACACATTTAGTGAGAGAAACATTGATGGGAGAGGTCCAAATCTGAAACATGAATTCAGAGGAAAGCATGGAGCCCGTCGACGTCAACAACCACTGCAAAGACAACAACAACAAAAAAGCATGAAGGGGATAAACCTCTTAATCCACCTGACAAAAAAGAACAACGTCCTAAGCAGCATCATCAACACCCGGTACGTTAAATGCATTGGCGCCGAATGGCATCTCAAGTCCTTGCTTTGAGTGAAGTTGACGCAACCCCTGCATCTGTGTCCACCAACACTGCGAAGGGCCGCTCTTTTCCTTCTCACACACTCTTCACCCCCTCTGCCACCTGGCTGCTGCAGCATCCAGATTGCGTAACAGCTTCTTCCTCAAGGCAGTGATGAGCCTCAGCATCTTGCTCCGTCCTAACACCCACCTGAACCACATCGACCCGTTCACACCGCTATCACACACCAGCACATACACCACTGTCTACAGCAGCACCTTGCAATGCACTTTTCTTTGGGTCGCACGCACTATACAGTGCCTTTAATCCCTTGGACTATATATACTGTGTATATAGAGAATATATAGGAATACACATTCAGTGATTTTATCCAATCAGGCACATTTAGCCAGCAGTGAGACAGAGAAGTAAATAAAGTGCTTTTTAGTCATGACTTGATTTGAATGTGAATTAAAACCAAACATACAGAGGGGAGGTGAGCTCGACGTTAGCTCACAACGCAGACAAAAAGACGAATTTACATGTTTTACTGAGCAAGCTAACGCTACCCCCCCCCCCCCAAATAAACCGGTCAGTTCGTTACAACCAGCCATTTTTTTTTACCACCGTAAACAGCGGTCGTTTTTCAGCGAAGTTGTTGTAACGTTGTGTTGGTTTTATTTGTGAAAACAACGAAAGACAGTAACTGTCCACACTAAACCTCGCTCCTTCCGTACACGACCGACTCTACATGCAATACAGTTGCTACAGCGTTTACTCACCATTTGGAGCAAAGTAGTAGTTTGCGAAAGTTCGCCGCCGCCTCTTTAGTTTTCCTCCATTCGTTGGTGTGCACGGGGACATCTTTGTCTATATCTTTGTCCATTCTCAGGAGGAATTTCGCGTGTCACTTTTCGTCTGTTCTCCAGCTGTGTTTACGGACCAAAACACGCACGGACTCACTTCCTTGATACTTGCGTCTCCCGCCAAGTGGGAGGAAGTCCTGGTTGCCACGGCATTGGCGTCACTTCCGCCTACAGCGTCGCCGTGATTTTTTATTTTTTTTTTCGTTTAAACCAAAAGATATACATTATAAATTGAATGATAATTAAACATTTATTGAACGTAACGTAAACTGAACTGATCACAAAAAAAATATTTATTATTGATTCCAAGTTTTTTTCGCTATGTTTTTCTGTGTAATCTGTAGGTGTGGTTTGTTTTATCCACAACTCATTTATACAATAATATCGGTAGGGAAAATGATTTATGATGATTGATCAACCAGGCTAAAATCAGCTGTAATGTTACTGGTTTAGGTCCATTACAGCATGTCAAAGATTTGTATACAATTTTAGACAAGCACCTATGATGAGAAAAATGCTAAGCACTCGCATTTGAAAAATTGCTTTATTACAATTTAAAAAAAATAGGACTGGTACATTCAAGTCCGTTTAGAACTGGCCAACAAGTGGGAAAGAGTACATTAAATATTCTGTTTCTTCATTATAAAAGTTAGAAATGCCCTTCGAGGAGTTGGTAATGATCAAGGGAAAAGTCCTTCTCACGGAGGTTTGTCCTGAAGATTTTATCCAGAAGGGACAGAAATATGTGCTTTGTGAGACATTTAAATAATTATTTTGATTTACCATGGTATAATATGTAGTAAACAATGCTTCAAGCAGAGAGATAAATTGATTACACGATTTTTGCCCTTTATAAATGGGATGTTATGTGAGCTAGTAGTTAGGAAAAAATAATAATTTACCAAATGCATGTGCATCTCTACTAACCATCACGGTTCTCAATTAGTAAGGAAAGAAAATGATAAAAAAAAAAGTAAAAGTTGTCCTTCATATCGTATCATAAGTCAAGAGATCCAGATTTAGGTTTCTATACAGTCCATATGTTTGTGTTTGTGAGTCAGAAAAGATAGCAGACGGCTCTATGTTTGTACTGCTTCCAGGTCATCCAACTCTTCTTCCCTGTGATCTGGTATGCTTTCCATGCCGATCTTTCCCATGGCAAAGTTGATGAAAACCTGTGGAGAAACAGCAACGATTTCAGAGCCATGTAGGTATCGATTACAATTATTCTCTGCCACAGATTTGATCTCATCTGCAGGACAGTTTCCCCTGCAAACCCCCACCATTCTTTCACCTGCCCACGGTATCTTCCAATCCCAGAGGCCCAAGAGGCCAGACAGGTTGAAGAATACCGGCCCTGGCTGCATATAAAGCTCATGGATTCACTCCTGAACTTATATTCCATTTATATTCCCCCAGGCATACGCTCTGTCAGTCTCCCTCTGCCTCTTTTAAACTTTCTCTGCTCCGTCTTTCACTCTCGCTCAGCTTTCCTCTCTCCCTGCCTTCGCTCCCGCTCCCTCCCTCTTGCTTCTCTCATCTCCTGTCCCTTCTTCCGTGTCCCCGCTGCCCTCTGCCCGCCCCTACAAAACCTCACGCTGCTTCTCGCTCCGTTGGTGTGCGGCCCTCTCTTTCGCTCACCTCGTCCAGTGTGGTCTGGCTCACAGAGAAGTGTTTGATCTGCAGAGCATTCTTGTTTGACTCCAGCTGGTCGAAGATGTCTGCTACGCCTCCTGGAGCCACTGGTACATGGTACTCCACCATACTGGAGTGCTGGTCCTGTGTTGCGGGGAAATGCCGAAGTTTAAATATTCCATATATTCCATGTGTGCGTGTCTGTGTGTTATGTAACTACAGTTGGGCTTTGGGTACCGATTTGTGTGTATGTTTTGGAAAAAAATACTCTAATAGCAATAATTAAATAATAATAAAAAGTAAGTAAAAAGTAAAATATGCAGTATATATACTGTATATACTATAGAAACGATAGAAATGTGTATGATATATTATGTGTAGTATATATGATATAGTATGTAATATGTGTATACCATAGCTATATTTATACTGTTTACTGCCCGGGCCATAACACAAAATGAGGAACAACAGCTACCCCTTGAAAGGCAAACAGTCCACTGCAAGGTTTACTTAAGTCTTTCCAAAGCTCACCTTGAGGTAAGTGCTGGGGAATCGGCGCTGCATGAAACCTGTGATTGCCTCTGCATCACAGGAGGCCTCGGCCAAGTACATCTTCACAGTGAACCCGCTGCCAAACCTGCACAACGGAAATGTTATGGACAATGCAGAGTATGACAGCGTGTGAGGGGTGGGGGTTGAGGTGGTGAGCTGTGCGTGGGTTTGGTTTTGGTTGAGAGAAAGGGGCAGACTATTTCTGCAAAAGAAATTGAGCATTCAGGACCACGGGGGGCAGGGGGTGCGGGGGGCGGTAATGGCTGGATTGGAGGATGAGTAGGGGTCACTAACCTGTTCTTGATGTGCTGCGGAGAGCCGAGGCATCGAAACTGACCTTTCACCATGATGGCAAGACGGCTGCACAGCGCCTCACACTCCTCCATGCTGATCGTCAGCGACAAAGGGAGAAAAATAAAAAAAAGGTCAAGCCAGGAGCCTTTGGCACACGCACAAATGATAACTACATTGCGATCTTTCGTTATCCTCATTGTTGCCTACGGTACAGTTTGCGTATGTATCAAAGGTGACACGCTACGCTTTGACAGGTGTCGGCATGTGACAGTCCTCTTACCTGTGAGAGGTGAGGACCACAGCACATTTTCCTTTCACTTCTTCAGAGATGATTTTCCACAGGTGACGCTTGGTGCGAGGGTCCATGCCAGAGCTGGGCTCATCCTGTGGAGAGAGAGGAGGAATGTGAAGAGGGTGGCGAATGAATGTGCAAAAAAAAAAAGAGAGAGAGAGAGAGAGAGAGGGGAAGGTTGAAATCAAGGTAGAGAGATCGAGGTACGAGGAGAGGGTCCTTGAAGACGACAGTGTGTTGAAGATTGTGCAGGCATTGCTAGGAGGGAATACCAAGGGCACGGCGAAACGGGAAAGAATGAGAAAAAAAAAATGCTTAACTGCAAAATAGGATGGGAGATGGGATGCAAAACAATATATGGGGAGGTGAAGTGAAAAAAAAGAAGAAAATGACAAAATGCAGAGGGGAAAGGCACATTCCGAGGAGGTAAGGACATGTGTGATGAGATTTGAAGCCAGGAGATGAAAAACAGAGAGGGGAATTTATATAAAAAGTTGAAAAAAAATAAATAAATAAAAAAAGCTGAAACGCTATGCCCCTTTGGGTAAGCCTGAGCGAAACTAACATGAGCTCAAGTTTATACTTTTAGGAAAACAGTTGTGTCAGTTAAATATTTGCCGAAAGGGGCAGCTGCGGCAGCACGGCAACAGACGTGCCCTCACCAGGAGCAGGATTTGTGGGTGTCCGATGAGAGCCAGCGCCGTGGAGAGCTTCCTGCGGGTGCCGCAACTGTAGTCGTCGGTAATGATGTGTTTGTGGGAGCCGAGCTCCAGCCTCTTCAGGAGGTACCTTACCACCTTCAAGGGGCGAAAAGCAATGGGGATTAGAAGGATAATACGGCAAACTGAAAGGAGACAAGCGCACTTTCAAATGTGGCTGCACCATGGAGGCGGAATATGTCTAAGGAATAACAGAGGCAGAAGGAGCAGAGAGGAGTCAAAAGGTCAGGGGACAGATAAAAAAAATGAGGAAGAATGTGCCACACGTGATAAGTCGCCCTTCTTTCTTCTCAGCACAAATAAAAGTATTTCCGGAGAGAGTCAAAGGAACACTCGCGCGTGCCTCTTCCCAGAGCGTGTCCCGGGCAACATGACAGAGAACAGCAACTGACGAGGCATCATTTGATCAGTTTATCCTGGTCGTGTGTCAAACCACATTTCAATGAAAAAGTATGAGAGAAAAAAAAAAACTTCAATTGTCCCCGCAACCCTTTCGGTCACTTCAAAAACAAAATCTCTACGCGCGCCTATTAATCACATGAACTGGTGTGCCGCAAATACCAGTTCATTTTCCCAATAGCTTGAGGAGATTTCCCATCGGTGAGCTTTTGCACCCCCCCCCTTCCAAGTCTGGAAACTGGATCAATGAAGCAGGCCACTGCGATAGATAGCTTGGTTCGCTTTGATTATTTGCTTTCTCTCTGGAGCAGGAGTTTTGCTTTAAACAAAAACGGCATCTGCCGCCAAATTCGAATCCACGGGCACTGGAAACAGCGGAATAATCCCAACCGGCTCGGATCAAAATGTCCTCTCATAAAAGAGCCCCCCCCATCACCTTTTCATGTAACGGCTCATTAAGCCTGGCAAAACCGTGTCAATACGGAATGACCCCATTAAGGCTTGTCTCATTATCCACAGCGAGGGGCGCCGTCTGTGGGAGACAACATAGCAACCGTACATACTATATATAACGCGGTGTTTGTGAATTAGCCCCGAACACTGACTGCTGGGCCCGTAATGACCGTGGTTGTCATTTCCCTGACCAGAGATGAGGCGCCGCCGGAGCAGTAACGATGATGATTACAACCCGGCGGCCCTTTCTTTTTTGCGCCTCGCTGTCTTGCGCGTGTGTGTGCGCGCGTGTAACGCGACTGTCAGAGGCGATCGATATTTTTGGCCGCTTCCGCATTCCTCGGTAGCCGCCGTCCACAGAGAGAAGTATCAGTGGATAGGTTGTTTGTTTTTTTTTTCTTCCTCCTATGATACGAAAATACAAAGATGGAAAATTCGGAAAACAGATCATTTTCCGACCGGTTGCTGTACGTTTTCTTCTCGTGTCAGCAGCAGCAGCAGCAGCAGCAGCAGGAGCGAGAAGATGGGCACATTCAGTAATCACCACAGAAGCAAGATTGATTACTTCTCCCAAAGATGAATGGGAAGGATCGGGCTAAAGTGACACGTCCAATGATGATCCTCTCATCGTCGCGGGACAGTTTAAATGCAAATTTGCCGCCGCCGAAGCGCTCGGCATGGGCTTAATTCTTAAAGTTCGGATTTAGCGGCGCTGACGACACCCCCCCCCCTTCCGAACTAGGGAGTGCGCGCAGGCATGGGCGGCTGAATTCATATCTGATCCCGTGTCACGTTGGTGCACGCTGTTGTCACCGCCTGCGGCGCAGAGAAAAGCCGGCGTCCCCCTTACCCCTTCTATCTCCCTCTTGGCGACGCCTCGAATGCGGCCGTAGAAGTACAAGTGCTCCTCTCCGGTGAGCAGACTGTCCAGCGCATCCACCTGGGGACAGTAGCCGATGTTAATTCCCTTGTTGCGGCACTCCATGATGTCGACCAGTTGTCTGGAGGGGGAGGGGGGGGGAAACAAAAAAACACAAAGACAGATTCTCTTTAATGGCGTCCACCAGTCTCTGTGGAGCAGGCGTACACCAAGAGATGATTTAGGGCACCTGCTGTCTAAACCTGCCCACCCTTACGGCCTCGACAAAAGGGAAGCTGTATACTTTTTATGAGGGAGCCTCAAATACGGGGGAACAAGATACGGCAGAGACTTGGTCGATCCCAAAAGCATTATGTTCAAATTTGGCCTGATGCAAAGCAATAACGCTCCTCATTTGCGCAAATTTATGATACACAAATTTAGCCTAACCCAAATTCATTAGGCAGCGCAGCTCGGGCAGCTTTAGGAGGAATAAGCCTCAACTGTCTTTTCCAGACTGCATATATATATATATATATACATATTTGTACACATCCGCCAGTATCTCCGCCTAGCTCCGAAAGCAGTGAACAATTTTGTCACACGTGCACGTTCGTGACTTTTTTTTTTTTGTGGCAATAAACGAATGGACGCCGCTCACCCGTCCCAGTCCCTGGTCTGCGCTGTGCCTTCGGTGGGGCTGACGTCACCGGTCAGCATCTTGAAGGTGGTGGTTTTTCCCGCTCCGTTCTCTCCCAGCAGACCAAAGCACTGTGAACATCGCCCGCTGCTTAGTGAACCCCCGAAGCATTTGACCCCCATAGTACTACTACATGACACCAAACTTCCATGCTCATGTTCATTCTGTGTCAAACATTTACTACATTAGGCCAGATGACAAGCCATCGTTTCCAGCCCCTTAGAGAGACAGATTTTGTTGCTGTGCAGTGGATTTATGTATAATTGGAGTCGAGCTGTTCGTACAACAGGTTGATAAGTCATTAATTATACGCCGCCCCACTCGTTGCCTCGTAAGTAGCCCCGTAATACTGTTCCTGAGGCTTACCTCCCCGGCGGGGATGCCCACAGAGAGCCTCTTGACAGCGTGGACCTTCTTCTTGAGGTGCTGGTAGACCTTAGAGAGCTGGTTGACCTGCAGTACGTCCGTCCTGGCCCCTCCACTCGACACCCGCCGGTGCTCGGCCGCCACGTCCTCGTCCTCGCACGCCGCCGGGGGCGCCGTCTTCCTGCCCGTCATCAGACGCCTGGGAAAGCAATAATCGCTACAGGTTACAGGCTTTCAGGCCCAAGCCGCCCCGCGCTATTTCCGAGGAAAGGCCTGGAAATCTTTGTTCGCTCTGACCTTACACTATGAGTGCAATTCCCCTTTTTATTGTTTCCTTTTATTACTTTCAAGTTTCTCTGCTGCATATTCAGCCACGCGTCGGAATATCTTCAGAACCGACATCTCACATTCTCGAACGCCATCCCTTAGCTGCACGGGCGCGCGAGGGGTTCGTAGGGGCTTGGCCTCACCTGACTTTTCTCATGAGGAACTTGTTGAGGAGGAGGCGCAGGGTGAAGAAGACCAGGCCTTGGAGGAAGGAGGCGATGAACATCCAGCCAAGGGCGTCGGTGGAGAAGGGGTTCTGGTAGGCGTCGATGCCGTAGCCGCTGAGGATCTGGACCTCGATGTTCATCCGGGCCAGCTGCATCAAACCGTGCCCGAAGTTAAACTGGGGGAAGATGAGGAAGGCGTGGCTCAGCTTTTGGAAGATCTCCGCGATCAACTGCAGGAAGGAAGAGACAAAACAGGCATTATGCCACACGACACTTTTCATTTATGGTTGGTTAATGGACGGTCCCGCGTGAGAATGCCGACCTCCGAGTTGCCCATTGAAATTTGGGACAGAAAGTGGAGGATGGACGTGGACATGATTGTGTTGACGCTGACGAAGAGGTTGATGCACACGTAGGTGATGAAGGCCATCTCTGCATCCTTGAAGACGCCGGATAACAGATACATCCAGGGGAAGGTCGCAAACCTGAGGAATAGACACAAAGAGCGGACACGTGAGACGGACATGAAATCGAAAAAAAAATAAAATAAAAAAAGAATCCTCCTAAAAAATAAACCCGCTGCTGGTTTCAGTGTAGCAAAAAGTGGAGAGGACAGGTTTGTACTTCTACAGCCCACATAAGTCCAAACGTCTGATATGACTATATATATATATATATATATATGGCTCTTTAACAGGCAAAACACATAAAAAAACGAAAAAACTGCAACATAAAAACAAGCGCCAAAGAATGGCGACTACAGCATGACAAAGGTAAACAGTCGGTCATGACGCCAAAGGAGAGGAGGACAAATGACACCTCCACTTATTCCCCAGGTGGCAGAACATCCACTTTTCTCTCTCTCTCTTCTCTCTTTTTTGTATTCTCTCTCTCTCTCCCCCCCCCCTCACATAATCGGTTTGTTCATTTGATTGGGATTGTCTGGGTCAGCGAGACAGCGGTAGGAGGAAGGGGGTGAATAATAATAAAAAAATTAAAATAAACTAAACTTCAAAAATGTGCTGGGTAGGCAGTCTCTGGGTGCCAAGCCGTGACAGGGACCAGGCGCGCAGGGCTGCGGGATCCAGACCAGGTGGGTGTGCCGGGACAGATGGAGCGCCGTGATTACTCGTGGCTTTCGGGAGGAGGGACATCTGTCTGATAAACGAGGAGCCTCAGTGCTGACGTCGCGCCCTCAGATCCGGGGACGGCGGCAAGGAAACGCGAGAGCTCCAAACCTCCGCCGCAGCCGGGAAATTATGCAAACCATCCCCGGATCATCCGGATATGGGAATCACTGACGCCTTTCGCAAAAAATCTACATCTCACACGCGGTTTAGCTTCTGGTCTCAAAGCGCCTCTCACCAATAGTGCCGCGACTCCTGTTGCGTCCCGACTCGCCCCCCCCCGCGGCGCCCCCCCCCCCCCCCCCCCCCCCCCCTCTCTCTATGGTCCTTGGCTTGAATGGGATAAACACGCTGGCAGAGACTTTTCTCGCAATCGTTCAGTCCTCTCGCCCTCTGTCTCTGCAAGAAAAGCAGCGGCCTTCTGGATACGACCTGCTGTAAATCCGTAAAACCGGTGTAAAAGTACCGCGCGCAGCGGAGGCCGGGGAGTGGAGTAAATGCCGGAGGGGCATTGGGACATTTTCCCAAAACCACACGGTGGACGAACATCATCAACGGCCCAGGGCCAGTGGGCCGCGCAAAAACAACCGCATTCGACCATCCGCGTACTGACCCAAAGAGCACCAGCAGGAGGGCGACGGCGCCCAGGTTCTGCCGCTCCGTGAACGCCGGTATCTGGAAGGCGGCGACCACGGCCACAGTCAAAGTCACCGGGATCAGATAGACGATCTGTCGGGAGAGATGGAAGGCAACGTGACGTAATCCCGAACCAATGGCCCGCATGACAGGCTGCGAGGAGAGCCCGGAGGACGTTACCATGTCATAGAGGAAGTTGACGCCCCAGTAGAAGGGCTCGCCGACGCCGGCGATGTGCTGCAGCCTCTTGGAGCCGCTGTGGTGCTCGTTGACTTCGTAGATGGCGAAACTGGCCGTGGTGATGGAGTAGCCGGTCAGCACGCACATGGCCACGAGGATCTGGATCATTCCCTGCACACTGGGAGGGGAACCAAAGCGGGGGCCGTCGTTGATCACAGCTCATTAATAACGTATTCATCATTATTTTCTCGCCTGCTGGGGACCTGACTCATGTAGACTATTCAAGCGGCCCCCAAGAAACTGAATTCCAGATTTTTGTCTAACTGGCTCCGCTAAAAGAGATGCCTGCGCATCTCTAGTAGGTTCCCAGCTCTCGGTTGAACAGGTGCAGAAAAACCGCCAACCACATACAAATGCGAGGAGGCATAAGGCAAAACAAAAACAAAACAAAACAAAAAACGAGAGGATGAACGCGGCGGGCATTTTAAGGGGCCGAACTGAAAACACAGGATAGTGTGCGGATATTGAACAGGCTCGTTACCAGTGTGGCCAAGAGAGCGTTAGATTTTCTGTCCCTCGTGACCACAGCTCCCACACTGTGCGAATCAAGACCTTCGGAGTAATAAGCCTGCTTCGTATCCTTAACACAGCTCCGGCCCAATCGATACGTCCAGTGAGGAAGCAGAATCACCCAGGACGGGGGGATAATTGTGCACTTGCTGCAGCCGTGCCGCGCCTTAAGCATGGTTAACAGGCCAAAGAAAAATGACACGGACAAATGTGGAGTACGTGGAGGAAGCGGAGGCCGGTAACTACCGCAATGGCCACGGAGATTACGAGCACTGCTAAGGCTCCGGAGTGGAGGGGCCATCTGGAGGGCGTCGCCACTTTGGGGGTGATCTATTTGGTCATTTCCTGTGTGTACACCTACCGTACACAGGCGCACGAACGCGCACACGGATCGGCAGCGGTTCTGCAGCCTGGGTCTCTAAAGTCGATTCTGGAGTATTTTAGATAAACCTGTTTTGGGAAGGGGGGAATCAATCCACCTCTGTGCCACCTTCGGGGTAAACACTCATTATATCGGGGCTCTGATCAATAGTGCAAGCTCAGGGAAATCCGTTTGGAGAATCAAACGGGGGTAAATGCGGCTGTCATGTGCCTCCCCCTGCCCGGAGTCCACCCTGACGTTAATGTCCCAAATTGAATAAAGAATCATTTATCTCAGTGCTTAGGCGAAAAGAAGAAAAAAAAAAAAAAAAAAAAATGTCGATACCATTCATCATTATCGGACAAATTTGGAATATTTTCACTATTTGGAATGCTAATTAGGAGACTTTTTTTTTTTTGGTGCAAGAAGAGCAATTGATAATGTTGAACAATGACATGAACAGTTCGGCAGAAAGAAGGATTTGAAGCGCCGCCCTTACATTGCGTCTTCATCGTCTGCCCGACCGAAATAGGGTTGACTGGAGACTGAAATTGCTGGAGTGGAAAAAAAAAGAACCAAAAACAAAACATTATGTTAGTGATCGGGGATAAAAAAAAAAAAAACACACACAATTTTTATGTAAAGGAACCAAACGAGCAATGATATTCTCTGGGCCCGGGACACAGTCAGTTGAAAAATATAGTGCGAGATGATTTCATTAGCCAGTGCACACAAAGGAAATTGAATCTTTTTCTTTTTCTAGATGCTTAGAGACATGGACCCCCCCCCCCCACACAACCCACCCCCCCACCAATCTCTGCTTGCATTTTCCCGACATAGTAGAGTACGAGTTCACCGAAAGTACAGCGGCCCCTGAGCATGTTGTGGGCTTCTGTCCCTCGCTGAAGGACGCAGTGATGGAAATGATGACTTATAAGGTCAGTGATCCCTAATCTGGTTTGTATCTTCCTAGCGGGAAACTGCTAGAGTAGGTAGGAGCAATTACGTCCACTTATTTTCCCCTTTCACCTTTTCTTCTCCACCTCATTTTCTTGACGCACAAATAGGTTCTGAAATCTATCCGAGAAAAAAAGTCGGAAAAATACACCACACTTTCTTTCAACCCCGAATGAGATGGTTTTTTTGGGTATTTTTTTTCTCTGACCAACAGTGTCAAACCCAGTTATTATTTATGCCATCATTGAGTGCGAGATAAATCAGAGCGTATTCCCATTTCAGAAAAGTGGTGTTTTTTTTTTTCCCTGCTTCAAAACGAATCGAACGTTGACAATGAGAGCTGTCGATTTTCGTCATCATCCAATGTTTTTTTTTGTTCGTTTTTTTTTTTTACTGCATTATTCCCCCTGGCATGAAAACACAGTTTCATGCAGACGTCGGCCCAACTGGCGGCCCCAATCCAAAGCTGACGCCACACAACACGACACGGGGGGGGGGGGGGGGGGGGGGGGGGGGGGGGGGGGGGGGGGGGGAGTTGAGGGACTTCACGTTTTGACCTTAGAAACGTTCTTCTCCCTGAAGCTCCGCCCCCTGACAGCAGCTGGGAGTGTTGCTGGTAACATTTAAATGATCACCTTCTAACCCTCCAGCACTTTTATCATGTGGTGGGAAAGTAATGGGGGTCGTGCGTGTAGCTCTGCGCGTGCACTGTAGGCTGCACGAGCGTGCGCTTGTGTTTGTGTGTGTGTGTGTGTGTGTGCGAGCGCGCGCTCCTGCCCGCAGGCAGATGGTCAGGGCTCAGCTCGGAGGTGAAACAGCACCGAGAACGTGGGCCGGCCTCCTTCTCTTTGGCATAGCTCCCCAGTGAGCGGGAGTCATCAGTATTCATCATGTATAGTGATGCGAGTCTAAGGACGCACAGCACCCCCTGCCTTTAATCCACTAAAATGAAGCGCGAGTAAACACACTGTTTCTCTATATTTACGACACAAAACGCACGGCATGCTCAATCAGCAGCATCTGCTCAGTACTAATGGGCCTCCCCCAGGGCCGGATCTGAAATCACTTACACAAAAGAAAAATAGTCGTTTACAGTTACAAATGCGCGTGCATAACAAACAGTTGCAGTGATCCGCACACACACTCCCTGGTTGATGCAGTTGTGAGCTTGCCCCTTGCCCTTTGCCTGTGGTTGAATCATTGCATTTGACTTGTATCATGGTTTTATGCCCCAAAAATCCAACTCACCATATTTACGCGGATCCTTGTCTGCGGGGAGGTTGGAGCGGAGGATTAAGTTGTTGAGGCTGTTTAAGTACGCTGGCATTGTGTGGTGACCCTCTGGGTTGAACCAGACCTACACACACACACACACACACCCACCCACACCCACACACACACACACACACACGGACACACAGGCACACACAATTGCATCAATACCATCAGAGATTGCCATTGATACGACGATGCTCCTTCCGCGAGCGTCGCAGCGCCAACACAGAGAGCTGTCGTGTTTTAACTTTGAACCGCTCAGCAGTGCAGCCGCTCCAGTGATAATGAGACAGGCAGCAGGAGACAATAGTTACCTTAGACACAGTTCGATTTTTGGGCACTGCCTTCAGGTCCATTTGTAAGTCAGGAGGAAGCTGCATGCCAAAATCAAAGCCTCCGTACCTAAAATAAAAATTACAAAACAATTGGACACCTATCGACTCAAGGAATGTTGCTGAGAAATGAAATGCTGGTTATTCTTAGTCCAAGTAAGTCTTCCAAGCAAAATGCGCACCTTCAGATGCGATGCACTTTGGGCTAAAAGCATCTGACCTCTGACCCCTGACACAATCCATAATGGCTACGACTGAATGCATTCATATAGAGCTGAGCAAAAAACAGTGAAACTCAGGGAATCTCAAACTAACTTTCTGGGCTTCAACGAATATTATTTGAAAAACAACACACTGCACAAAACAACGGTGCTGTCCTACTATTGCAACATCATTGGTTTTAAGCATTAAAAAACTCCCCGTGTGAGTGACAAGGCATTTGAAATACTAAAGGGAAAAAACAAATTCAGTTGATGCTCAGTCAGTTGAGAACCCCTGCATTATTTTGTTTTCAGCCAATGGTTGAGACGGATATGATTCTTTAAAAAATAAAAGCCCATTCGTTATTTTTTTATTAGCCCAAAAAGCTACGTTATTTTTGCGATGCAATTTCAAAATAAAAAAATAAAGAGGGCCTACGATCATCGAGCACACAGCTTTACAAGCGGGCCAACCTGTTCCTGATGTAGTCATTGGCCGTGGCCACCAGGTACGTCTCCATGTCGATGCCACTGAGGTTGTAAACGGTCTGAGACGAAGGGATCTTCTTATGTGGCGGCCGGTAGTTGTCCTCTTTACAAATCTGCAGTATGAGGAGGAGACAAAGGCATCACACTGGTGCACTTAGGACACAAAAGCCCACTCACCCGCACACACAAGCGCCCACAGTTCCCCTGTGGCCCGGTCTCACCTGCTCCTGAGAGGTACATTTGCAGATGCCAAATGCTTTGGAGCCGTTCCGTCCGGATATCCAGTTGGTGTTTCTCCTGCAGACCCTTTTAAAAAGTAACACAAGGTGAAGTCGTGGGCGCGATGGCGCGCCGAGCCTCGTCCCTCGACACACCCAACAACACGTCGCGCCAACGGAGTTGATGGCCGCCACATCAGGTTAGGAAGGGCAGCGTGGCAATCGTGCACGCGGACGACTGCCACAATAAATGCCCCATCTCTACGTCCAAGGGACACAAATATTACTCCGAGGTCTAGTGTCTATTTTCAAAGCTGCGAAGCATGCGCCGTAAAGCTGTTGCTCGGTTGAGTGTTTAACTCCCCCACCTTTAGTTTCCTGCCAAATATTTTCAGGGACACTGCAGATCAAAAAAAGCACCCGCAGCAGTGCACGCCTTTGCATACCATCACCCTTAAATGTACCCAGTTATTTTACATATAAATTAGTCAGCAACACTGGCCCTCGGAGGAAAGTCGGGGCGGGGGGGGACTATTTTAATGCAGCACCCGGCACCCTTTCCTTTGATTACGGGACATCATGCACAAAACATGCAGACTCTTTTGCGCAGCATGATTTTTATATATATATATATATATATATAAAAAAATATATATATATATATTTATATTTGGATTTTTTTTTTTTTCCAGGGAATTTTTAAAATGCCTTTGAGGTTCGGTTTGAGTGCCAACATTGATCGGAGTGCCTGCGAGGGGAAAATCTGCCCTGTAAACACTGGGTGTTTATGGAATACAAATGATGCGCCCACACCGTCCTGCTGCAGGCTCCCGGCCACATGCGTGCAATGAGCTGAGCCACAAGGAAAACAGAGAGGGGTGACATGAGACCGGGCGAGAGAGAGAGAGAGAGAGAGAGAGAGAGAGAGAGAGAGAGAGAGACCTGCAAAATGGAACGAGGTGCAGGTGGAGGCATGAAAAGAATGACAATGTGTGAAAAATGAAAACACCGAATGTGTGGAAAAGGGGTGAGGCCCACACAGAAACCGAGCACCAGAGGCATTGCTGAAAAGAATCTATCGCTTTCAGGGAAAAACAGCTGGCGTGCGGGAAGCGATTACGTACGAGCTATCAGGCTTGTCGAGGCAGGCGTTATCGATCCCGGGGAATGACATCATGGTGTCCGCCAGCTGCCCGGAGCTGGGATTCTGGTTCCTGAGGAGCCCGGAAACAGTAAGTTAACAATTATTATTATTATTTTTTTTTTACCTGCATATTATTAAGCAACAGACGATTTGACTCCTAAGAGTCTAAACATGTCATCTACAGACGGACGTATTTCTGTTTACTGATTTATTCTAATCAGTCTCGGTGCCAGGGGGGGGCTTGAGAAAGACTTCAGAGTTCAAGGTTAGGATTTATCCGTTTTTTTTGTGGGGGGGGGGGGGTTGTCTGTAGAGATCTGGCTCCAGAGCAATTGACAACCTCACAACATAGTCAATAACATGACCACGGGGGAGGCAGAGAGGGATTCCGCTATAATATCCTCACTGTGCGGGGCTCGGACGGATCAAAGGACGGACTGGGCATTTCATTGGCCGATTTACATTTAAGTGGATTCCTTTTAATTTGATCCCTCCCCAGAAATGTACTCTGCGGAGATTATATACATCGTACAGGTACAGGTTTTTCTAGCTCCGCCAGAAAGCTCATAAAATCTGATATTCTGGTACTGCAATTTCTCACAATGAATTAATATAAAGACTCAAGCATACTTGACCTTCCTCTACTCATAACTGTCCCCTCAGCTCCAACACTGATTTCCACCAGAAATAAAGAAATGTAAGGTGTCCATCGCCACTGTGTATCAGGTTTCAAAGAGACCGGGTCAGGCATCGATACGGTCTTTGATATGGATTGGCATTTTCTCCCTCGCTACATGTTCCGCCCACGATCAAACAAAAGGCCTTCCTCGAGAATGAAGGCATCTGGCAACCGGCTCCTTAATCTGCCTCACTTTGATCTTACATCTCCGCGTCCTCCCTCGCCTCCGCAGGACTGTCCAGTGTGCCCTTCAACAAAGTACGGCTTCGCGTTTATTTTCCAACCGACGGGACACGTCGCCTCCTCCTCGCACAAGCACCGCAGGAAGCCAACGCGTCCCAGTCAGGTAATGGAACGCGTCCACCCCCCCACCCTCGGACACACTTATTTTACACCGTTAATTGCATTAACAGTATACTCCCCCTCCACTTGTATTTCGCCTGCCGTGAGGACTGACCTGAAGAAAGAGTAGCTGGGTCCGATGTTGTAGAGCGCGGGACTCAGCTCTAACGCGGGATAGTGCCGCAGGTCGTTCTTGATGGAGCCCAGGCCCATGGCAAACAGCACAAACAGAACAGGAAGCAGGATCTGGGAGATCAGGCCCTTCCAGTCTCTGCGGCTGTGGTGGAACCTCTTGACCAGTATAGCCGCCATCTGCTGCCAGGCCAGGGCCATGCCGCTCACCATGGAGGAGCCCGTAAGCTCTGAAACACAAGGGAGGGGTGAAAGGTTAACACGGCGAAAGAGTCACAAAAAGTCCTAATTCTGGAAACGGTAGAATTCAGGTCAGCCGAGTAAAGTCACGCTCAAGTACTTGAAAATCAAAAATAATGAACCAGAGAAAAATAAATCGATTTCAGCTTGATGATCATTCTGGATGATGGATTCAGTTGACGAAAAGAAAAGTACGAGAAGTGAAACTCACTGATCTTGTCACCGAGGCTGTCACTGGGGTAAGAAGAGAAACTGTCCAGAGACGCCCTGTCAGAGACCATCTCAGAGATGGACAGGGGGGCGTTATCGGCGTTTTCGTTAGTCAATTGGAGGAACACCTGCAAATTTGAAAAAAAAAAATATATATATATATATATATATCTCAGGTTGTTAAGAAAAAAAAAAAGTTAAAAAGTCTATGTACAATATAATTTCAGTGCATACGGTATTCGCCTGTGTGTGTATAAAGGCATATTGGCACAGGGGACACTAAAATGTACCACAGCAGCTGTGCATGTTTTATTCATCCTCCACTTTGACTGTGGTTTGACCTGTGTTCCCCTGTGTGTGTGTGTGTGGGTGTGTGTGTGCGTGCGTGTGTTTGGGAGGGCACCTCCTCCAGCGTGGTGTCGGAGATGCCGTAGCCCCCGAGCCGCAGGGCTTCCAAGTTGGAGTCCAGCGCGGTGAGGAGGGAGCGGTACGAGGAGGCGTTGGAGGAGGTGAAGGGGGGCAGGGAGTAGACCAGGTCGCCCCCCTGGGCCTGCATCAGGCGCGCTTCGGGCACGTGGGCTTGGATGAACGCCTTCAGTTCGGCACCGTCGATTCCTTCCGACTCCAGATTCTGCGTCTGAGAGTCACAGAGAAGTAGCCAAAGATGACGAGGTGCGAGTCCCAGTCTTATTTATGAATCTTTCATTCCAAATATAGAAGGCATTGCAATAAAGCCTCGTCGTCACAGGTCATCTGACTAAGACAATAACATGTAACCTGGACTGGAGGCAGTTGAGGATGAATACCTTTTTGGTGAGGGTGAGTTTGTAGCTCTGACCCAGCTTGTCCTTCAGCTGGAAGGGGGAGCCGCAGCATTTTAATCCTCCCCTCTCCAGCAAGGCGACGCGGTCGCTCAGCACTTCAGCTTCGTCCAGATGGTGGGTGGACATGATGATGGTGCGGTCTGAGGAGGACGCAGACACACACAAACAGACACACACACACACGCACATCTGCATTAACGCAACCGCAAACACGCGCAAACATCGTCAGAGTTAACAGGCGCACAAACTCTTAGTTTTGAAATAGATTCCCCTGGCACCCAAGCTGTCACTAACATCAGAGACAGGGCCAATTACACAGGATATATCTTCTACGTCTATGTTTACTCTACGTGGCATTCAGCGGTCTCTGTGCAGCCTCCTTCTGCTCCCATAAGAGAACCTAAAGAGTAGGCCTGGAATTATTTGAAATTAATGATATGCAAGACCTGAAGCAAAAAAAATGTCAGCCTTTGAGGAATTTGAGTATTTTTGAATTCAGCCAAAATAGAAAAACATATTTTCTTTGTATAATGTCTATCAGATGTATTGCTGCTGCAAATGTATACTCTAATTTATACAAACATTTCTGGACTTAAGTTCGGTGTCAGGATAGCGAGGGGGGGCACTGTTAGATATAGGACCATAATTACTGGAACATAAATTTGATCAGTAATGAGTTTTGAGGCATTAGAAGCAAATGCCTTTTGATGAATCCAGACTGTCCAGAGTTTTAAGAAAAAAACCAAACACACTGAGGGACTGAGTCCCATCGGCGGCAGCAATGTATTGCAGTGGTAAAATAACATGTCCAAAGGGGCAGCGGATACAAAGAGAATGAAATTGGGCCAAGTATCGAGCCTTGCGGGACCCATGATGACATAAAAGGACAGAGTTCTCCATTCATTTATTTATTTTTTTCTTGCTGTTCCTTTCTCCCTCTCACATTATCATCATTATTATTAGCAGTAACGGTGGTGGGGAGCGGAAATAGTAATGGCGGTCTAGTAACTGCAGCTCTGGGCACAGTAGAGAGTTAGTGAACCTTAAATGAATAGCCTTTTTTTTTTTTTATGTTCATGAAAATGTGTGCACGTGTGTATGTGCGCGTGTGTCTGAGACAGCTCACGTTTCTTATGCTGGATAACAATGTCCCAGATGCTGCGCCTGGAGCAAGGATCGACTCCTGTGGTGGGCTCATCCAGCACCACCAGCCGGGAGCCTCCTATGAAGGCGATGGAGATTGACAGCTTGCGCTTCATGCCTCCCGACAGGGTGCCCACCCGCTTGTGCCTGTGCGAGTACATGCCCGTCTCCTCCAGGATCCTGGGTGGGGCAGTCAACCAGAAGCGTCACGCACCTCATGCGTCTCATGTTAACACACTCCACCTCTGCATTAAGGCCCCCTTTCTGAGTTACAGCTCCATCAGAGAGTCTTGCTGAACGACGAGAATCAGCAGAAACGATACGCAGGTTTCTCGCCTTAAGCTCCAAGCCTATTACTGCTCCTCGAGTCTTGTAAAATCTCCAGCAGGACCAAAAAAAAAAAAAAAAAAACACCTAGTCATGATGCTACTGGGGCTTCAGCTTGCAGCTTATTGATGACATTCAATAAAAAACGATTTTTCTCATGCCTACTCCCATAAATTTATCTTAAACGATGCAAAGTTACAAAGGGAGATAAAAAAAAAATATTTTAAAAGTCTTGTGGGAGAATGAATCACATCCCGTCTGTCCAGATGCTAAAGTGAATTCTTACCACAGATAAGAATTCTGCCACCGAGGCCAAGAGGTTCCTGTAAATTAGAGTAAGTACGGCCATAAAATCTGACGTTGTCCATATCTGAACATTACTTGGACACTTTTTTCTTAATTTCCCCAGTGTAACCAGTTACTTGAATTGAGACATGGCCAATGTTGCCCGTTAAACTCTCGTGGCCTCCGTCTATATTTCGTTTTTATTGGAAGAACATGCCCTCGACCAGCCTGAGGACGTTTTATTGGATGTCGGGACGTAAACCAGCATCGGCGTGACAGATAAAAAAAAAAAAAAAAAACGGCACCGCCGCGTCACGCACGGACCCCGACATCCTCTTTGAAGACACAGGGTGAATTCGATAAATGGAGGGTGGGCGCTCTGCGCGGGGATGAGGGGTGACTCACGTTCGCACTTGCTCGCGCAGCTCCCCGCGGGACCACTGCGGAGCCTTGATTTGGCCGTACAGCAGCAGGTGCTCCTTGGTGGTCATGTGGTCGAAGAGGACGTCGTACTGCATGCAGACGCCCAGCTCTTTGCGGACGTCGTCGATGTTGGTCTGCATGTCTCTGCCGTACACCTCGATGGCGCCGGACGTCGGGGCGAAGAGGCCGGTGAGGAGCGACCTAAACGCGGAGAACGATTATTGATCGAGTGTCTGGCGCGAGTGGCACCAGGGGCGGAGGCCGCCCAAAGGTTACACGTGGAATTATTCGTGATCATTATTGCTCTGTTTCTAATTTTGGAAAAGAAAAAAAAGGTTCAATATGAATCGAATACGTGTGCATGGAGAGCCTATTTTGTCAATTATTTTGCCCATATTTGCTACCCGGGACACAACACTTCGAGGAAGCACTTTACTTCTGCTCCACTTTCTGTTCTCTTTGTAGTGTGTCATCTGCATTTTCCTCTTCAGCCATGATTTGCCACTCCTAGGAAATGATAGGACACGAAATCCCCATCTTGCTTCTTGTTTTTTTTCTCCCCGACAACCATCTTCAGCAAGCTCACTTATTCCGCCTTGCTCCGAGCACAGGCGAAATGAGTCGCAAATTAAAATGTAAATGCGAGTGCTCCAGTTGAGAAAGACAAAGTCGGGCTTAGCACCGCCGTGGTTCATTCGATGTGCCAGATTTGGACAAAACAATCTCCCCCGTCAGCGGCCGAGCCCGGAGATGATTAAAGGGGATGCACAAATCCCATTTAAAACACGCCCCGTGCACTATCTCAATGGTCATAAGGCATTGTTATTCAGCTCCGGGAATAAGTCGGGCGGGGTCAGAAAATGGAGAAAGAACACATACATGGTGGTGGTCTTGCCAGCGCCGTTGTGACCCAGCAACGAGGTGACGTGGCCCTCGTAGAAGGAAACAGTGAGGTTCTGAATGGCCGCTCGCTCGCCATAGATCTTGGTGAGGCCGCGAAGGGCCACGCCCACCGGGACCTCAGACAAACCGTCAGCGGCCTGGAAGGAAAGCGAGCTCCGGCCTGAGAGGGACACAGAGGCAGAGGCGGTTAAAATCACAACTAACGGGGGACAGGCGTTAAAAGTAAGGGGGGGGGGGGGGGGTGAGGGGGGGGGGGGGGGGCGGAGAAATATGAAACGAGGATGCTATGGCATCCGTTTCTTCCTTTTTTTTTTTTTTTTTGTTCATCCCTACCTTTCCCCTTGTCGTCAGAGAAGACAGGCTGGTGCTTCTGCATGATGTTGGTGAAGAGGAGCCCTTTGCCCACGGCGCTCTTTGACTTCGCGCAGCAGCACAGGTCGGACCAGAAGGAGGCTTTGAAGGGGAAGTTCCACGGAGCTGGGATGCCATATTTTCCTGAGGCAGGGAAGGGAAGACTCGTCACGAAGACGCCGGCTTGCCAGCTCATTAAAGTTTGCGACACTTTTTTTGGGGGGTGTTTTTTTTTTTTTTTTTTTATAGTTCACCTGGGAACACCATGCGGATGTAAGCCCCGACGACGAAGTAGAGGAGGGAGTCGATGAGCAGCAGCCAGCACAGCCAGCCGAAGGAGGCCGTGTCCCCGGCAATCGGGGAGGTGTACGAGTTGCCCCACTGAATTCCTGCGGACGCAAAGACAAGAAGAGTGTCACGCCGGCTTCGCCGGATTCGGCGGGGCCTGTGTCTAGGGCAGACGGAGCGGTGCGCGCGCCCCTCACCTTCTCCCTGGGACTCATAGCGGGACACGTATTGACTGGCGTAGCTGAAACAGGTCGGGGAAAACAGGCTCTGAAGGAGAGTGGGAGAGAAATCAAGAGACTGGAGGAGCAGTACAATAAAAGGATCTAAAAACTTCAGAAGCGTTTCATATAAAAGAATTTGTCGCACTCGGATGCTACGCGGCGTGAAAAACAACAACAAAATGCCCAAGGCAAAAGCTGCTGTTCCGTCCAGACCTTCGCACAACAGCGGCGGCCTCCTCGAGCGCGGGCGGATAAAACTTTGAAGCCCAACGTCGGCCAAATTGTTTTCCATGACGGATAGAGCAATGAAAACGAGATGCCCTTTCATCTCCTTCAACGCTCCTCATTCCCTCGTTCCATTTCCACCGTCTTCCAGTGCAAACGACACCATTCGGCGCTGGGGTTATCAGACGTTATGGCACATATCACAACAGATGGCTACACGTGACCGACGGGCGCCAGGTGGCTTCCCTCACCAGCGCGCTCTTGGCCGCAAAGCTGAGATCGGTCTCCAGGGCCATGACCACGATGAACGGGAAGAAGCAGAGGATGTAGAGGAGGCTGCCGCTCAGGCCCGCGATGTAGGTCTTGTCGAAGACGGAGCTGACCAGGTAGCTGAAGGCCAGGATGCTGAGGCCGTAGTCGCAGAGGTACAGGAACATGAGGAAGCCGTCGCTGCTGGGCAAGATCTTGCCGAACTTCAGCACCAGAGTGAGGATGGAGATGGTCAGCACCAGGTAGGCGGCGCACTCTATCAGCCAGGCGAAGAAGTGGCTGAGCGGGTTGACGCCCATCATCTTCATGTACTGTGGGACGGGGCGGGGGGAAGAGAAAAAACTGGGTGTGAAAACGACCAAATAACATGCCTGAACGAGCGGGGCGGGCAGGTTTTGATCTTCGGCCGTACCTCGTGCAGCCTCAGCTCTCTCTCGTGCACCAGTTTCTTCACAAAGTCCGCCACGAACAGCACCCAGGCCAACATCAGCAGGATTGGGAAGACAAACGAGATGGCCTCCAGGTACCTGGGGGAACACGGGGAATGCCGGGTGTCTGTCAAAGGTCCGGAAAAAGCCCAACATCCAACCGCGGTCGTCGACGGGGAAAGGCAAAGCGCTCTCCGTCCGTCTGGATGGAGAGGTGGAGCGCCGCAGCGGGGAGGACGCGCGTTGCCATTTCGCAAATTCCCCGCGGCGTTAGTGGCGCAAAAAGAAATACCTATCTTTTTCTTTCTTTGGGGCCAGGCAGATGTGAATTGAGTGCTGGGAATGTTCCCGTGCGACACATCCCGGCTATAATGTCAGGCACTGAGTCGGGTGATAAATCAGGATGACAGAGAGGCAAGGATCATCATATCTTACAGTTGTTCAGAGGGCAGCCAGCCAAAGACAGTGGCCCGCTGCTTCTTCCGAGATGAGATATCCGCACTGTCTTAAGTCTTAACACTCGAGGGCAGGCACAAACAGGCGTAGCGCCCCCGGCGTGATTTATTAGACACAATGTTGTGTATCGATGCACGAGTTAATTTCCAAACCATATATATATATTTATATATATATTTATATATATATATATATTTATCGGTCTCCGATAAATAGACCGAAAAAATAATATATATATATACAGTATATATATATATATATATATATATATATATATATATATATATGCTACAGAGCTGAGTGGTGCTCTTTATTCAATATTGAGGGCCTGAAGGCTTGTGTGGCGTTTCACATGGTGTGGAGCCAATTATGACGTTCCAAAAAAAATTTAAAATTCTCCTGATTGAACCGGAGTGGAAAAATGAGTAACGCCTCGACGCCTGTGCGTCCGCTCTGAGCTGTGCATCGCTAGTTACTTTACGTTTCTCGGCGTGCATTCATACGGGGGGGGGGGGGGGGGCGCCCCTGGGGGGGGGGCGCGCTCCTTCCTGCGTGCGCTTCTCTGCGTGCATTTATGCGTGCGCGCGCGCATTCCCGGTGTGCACCAATATATATATACAGTATATATATATATATATATATATATATATATATATATATATATGCTACAGAGCTGAGTGGTGCTCTTTATTCAATATTAAAGGCCTGAAGGCTTGTGTGGCGTTTCAGATGGTGTGGAGCCAATTATGACGTTCCAAAAAAAAAAAAAAATTCTCCTGAATGAACCCGAGTGGAAAAATTAGTAACGCCTCGACGCCTGTGCGTCCGCTCTGAGCTGTGCATCGCTAGTTACTTTACGTTTCTCGGCGTGCATTCATACGGGGGGGGGGGGGGCGCGCTCCTTCCTGCGTGCGCTTCTCTGCGTGCGCGCGCGCGCATTCCCGATGTGCACCACTGGATTTCAGGGGGTGACTCACTCATCGCGGAGATGGCACGGGTAGGGGAAGGGCTGCAGCTGCACGGCCGGCTCGTCGACCCTCCGCCCCGCCTGCGTCTCGATGATGGCTCGCTCGATGTTCTCCTGGAGGTAGACGAAGCCGCGGTTGTAGCGCATGGTCTGCCTGCTTTGGATGTGTGTGTCCTTCACGAAGTAGGGGTTCCGCACCCTGTCCGTGCGCATGACGTTGTCCATGTGCATGCGGATGGTGTAGCCGACTTCAGGGGGCAGGGAGGAGGCGGGGTCTTTGTCTTTGGGAAGCTTGAAGATGACACCTAGTAGACAGATGGAAAGGGATGACAACGGGGGAGAAAACGGTGCCAATGTACACATCTCTATACACAAACGTACGAAAACAAAAGACAGGTCCAGAAACAGAAATGGATTACTGCACAGTGGAAAAACAAACAAACAGCCGGGGGTATTAATAAAGCCGGGCTCGGCTTTATATTTTGAATAGTTGCTTATCATACACAATATACACTCACTCGCGTAGAGATTGCGATTTTGGGCGAGATCCTGAGCGTCGGCGTCCAGCTGCTCGGCCGTGTCGTAGCCACGGTAACGGTCGAACTTGATACAGGAGGACAGGTCCACCATCAGCTTGGACAAGGCGGTGATCTGATTCAATATGTGCTTGTTCTTCTCCAGCATCACCGTCATGTTGGCTTTTCGAAAACCAAAGAAAGAAACCGTGTCATTGAGGTGGAAAAGGGAACCGTGAGGCCAAGTGTTTATTTGATAGTACATTTTCCTGCTCGTTTTACGCCCCGAGATAGAAATGCGGTCAAAGGCTGGAAGATAATCTAATCGAGCCCCTCTACATCATTAGAGCTAAAATATATAATCATATCGGGGGGGGAAGAAGGAAATCATCTCAACATGAATGTAATGCAACAAGGTATCCCTGTTTTATGACAGTGTGAAGCATACGGCCTCTGCAGCTCAGAAAAGCAAGACCTTCACTCACAGAATTGGGTGAGTGTATCTTTCATGCCGTCGACATTGATGTTTGTCTGCATCTGGATGAAATTTTTCACAAAGGAATTGCTGAGGGAATTCTGACAGTGGGAAGGAGAGAGACAAAGAGAGAGAGAGAGAGAGTGATGAGGAGGCGATGCTCAACATCGTGATTCAGAAACACGCCGAGGACGTCATCTCAATAATGACATAATATGCAGTAGGCAGCTCCGGGCTTTCTTACCTGCAGCATTGGCAAGGTGTTTGTGAGTATTCCAGCGGACTTCAGGATGTAGTCGGAGGATTGGATCCAGTCTTCCGAGTTCTTCTTCAGGTTTGCAAACTCCTGCAGGGTGGCGTTGGCCTGGGCGGAGGTTAGGACAAGGACGACAACGTGTGAAAAGACGGGCCCTCAGCGAGATTCCGGAAGCGGCAGTGCGCCCCGTGCGTGTGCGCGCGCGCGCGTGTGTGTCTGTCTGAATCGGAGACGGCAGCAGTAACCTTAAAAAAGTAAACCTCAGGAGAAGACGGCTGCGCATACCAATATGCAGTACGTACACTCCCTGAAATCCCCTCGCATTTCTTACTTAATAAATGTCAGCTGGGGGGTACACCAGGACCTAAGACCTAACCATACTGAAAAAAAAAAAAAAAAGCAAGAAACAGAAGTGGAAAAGCTCAAGGACTTTTCTGGGGATTTAGAACATCAAGTTCAAGAGGGCGGTGAAGGCCGCCAACCCCCAGATGTGCTGACTGCGAGACGTTTGAACCGAAATACAAAGGGGAAAGGAAAGAAAGAGGGGCTGCCCTCGCAAGGGGACAGCCTCGCGCATTGCCATGGCCCACGTGCCTGAAAAGAAAATCACGAGGTCACCTGCGGGCTGCTGCGTGGCCATCGTATTTGAGATGTTCCGTACTCTACTTCCATTTAAGCCATTTCCAAAAAAAAACTAAAAATGGCCTTCTTTATCAAATATATCCCGGCCTTCGGAATGACTATGAACTGGCGGGGTCGGATTGGGACCATGCGGCCCGTGTGTTGCGCACCTTCTCCATCACGCCCCTGGTGAGCGGCGTGTCGGGGGTGTACAGTATTTGTCCCATCAGCATCGGTTTGAGGAAGGCCCAGGCGATGGCTCCTCCCGTGGTGTTGACCATGTCCAGGTACATGTTCATACAGAAGGGAGCTGCGCGGAAGAAAAGATGAAGCAACAGTGGTTGGCTGGATGGAACGACAATCTCAGGAAAACGACTTTTATTCTGTTTTGTCATTAAGGCTGAGAAACAGAGAGACAACCTGAATGGTACATTACGTCATACATACTGTTGATTTAATACTTGGCCATGGCTTTGGTTGACGAAAAGACCAAAAGGTATCAAGACGGAGCACATACTGGCGTTTCGGGGAATCTTGAACCTGTCGATCATCTCCTCCCTCCGCTGGCCATGAGGGAAGGAGGGGCCGGAGTCCGAGGCCGGGGACAGCTTGGAGATCCCAAAGAGAGCCAGGACGCCTTTGCTGCACAGCGCTCGGGAGAGGGTGACGAACGTGGCGTGGTTGGATATGCTGGACCTCTGGCCTCGGGACATCTGGGGGGGGGGGGTAAAAAGAAATGGATTTATCATTAAAAAGAGGATGATTTCCCTCATTTTAAAATGGAATCGATGTTGCCCGAGCCAGTCTCGTGTGCGTGTGTGTGTGTGTGTTTGTGGGTGTGTGTGTGTGTATCCAGCACCGGTTTAGGAATATTTTGGAGCACCGACACACATTGTTTGGATTCTGCAAGTGCATGAATGTGTTTCGGGCAAGGCGCTTGGTGAACACACCATGTTGAACTCGTTGTTGGCCCCCAAGTTGAGGTCTTCGATGGAGACCAGGTAGCTTTGCAGATTGCCGATGACGGGAATAATTTTGTCCATCATGTCTATTATGACCTCCGCCATCTGAAGCATGACGCCCACCAGGCTCTGCATTTCCTCAGACAACACCACCTGAGCGAAAAAAAAGAAAAAAAAAGAAAAAAGCAAATCACAATGAATCACTGCCTTTCCTTCGTTTTTGTCTTCGGTCAAATATTTCTTTACCCCTTTCGAACCCTTGATATGACGTTTTACGAGGTAATATGTCACGGAGGCCAGCAGCAAAGAATAGTTCATATTGAATAAAAAAACAGGAAGAAAAGCAATACGTTTCACATTTATGTGACTCAACAAAGAAAAACGATGCGCTACTGCAGCTTTCCTGCGTCTAGGTGAGCAGAAGCGCTCTGCCTGCACCTGTTTACACCTCGATAAGTCTCGTATTCAAACATGAAAGATCGATGGATGTCTTTCTTTCTTTTTATTTAGGGGGGGGGGGGGGGGGGGGCCGGGGCGGTTTTTTTTTAAACAAAAAAAAAAGAAAAAAAAAAAAAAAAAAAAAAAACATCAGTAACAATATGAAATACCTGTTGAACGCGCGACAGCGAAAGCTTTGTCAACGAAACAAAAGCTTTTTCTCCCATAAAAGCATTTCTCTCTCCCCTCATCTATTCCTCAAGCAAACAGACGGCAGCATAAAACGTGTATTATGACCCGCAGGAACCGTTTCTTTGTCCACTCAGCCGCTTTTCTTGGAACAAGCGGCCGACCGCAGAGTTACCGCCTTTTTCTAAATTACGAAGACGATTAACTACGGAGGGGGTGGGGGGGGAAAAAAAAAAAAAAAAAAGGGCACCACATTGTTCCGTGTGAACAAGACTCAGCCCCTTACCCGGTAGATGAGTTTCTCCACGTTGAGATGGCGAGCCATCAGCAGGGAGAAGCTGTACCACTGCTCCACGGACATGGAGCAGAAGGTCTTCTGGAGGACCACGTCGGCCGGTGTCATGCCCGTGGTGTCGCACTGTTTCAGGTTGATCAACCAGGACAGGATCTGTTCCAAAAGCATGAACATAGTTATGGAAACACGTGCTACCTAAAAGTGCATACATATAGCAATACTACTACACCCGCACATGGTAAATACACAGACATACACATCCCTGTGTTACTGAGACACTCGGGCCGAGGTTCTGTGGTGAGTTCAAAATAAAAAGGAACACGTCTGACACTCGGGGTCAGACTTTCCTCTCTGAACCAATGAATGGTGGCTCATCAAACAGGTGTCAAGTGTCACCCGGGTGCCAATTGTTCTTCGTGGTGGCAATTATGGAAATGCTTGTGCCCGGATTGAAAGGACACTCGTAAGTGACGCGGGTCCGCCGCCAACTCCATTCGCTCCAATTTCCCTCACCCGTGAGTGAGCGTGCAGACAGCCGTGTGTTACCTTCGGCTGACAAACTCGGTTAAGGTGATTTTTTTTTTTCTCTCTTTTTGCAGCGCGACCATGCGGTGTAGCAGAAAAGACTTTTCAGACAACAGCCTTTAATTCCACTAAGTCCTGTTCGCCCAGGAGAAATGGTCCGTGGAGTGATTTTGATTGGGGCCATCAAAAGCCCGTAGCCTCAGCACTGCAAAGTCAACAGTTGTGTTTTTTTTTTTTTTTTAAGCACTGATGGATACTATATTAAATAGAACAAGCCCGCTTTACTAATTGCACGCTCCTGTGCCATTCGGCTGAAGGCTACGGGGGGGGTTTTCGCAAAACGCAGGTGAAGCCACATTAATTGCTAATTGCAGCCCGTGGCGCCAGCCTTTCGGCGAAGGATACATGCGGCGCCGTCCTCATGAAAAAAACAGCACCGTGACGCAACACTGTGCCTGCGGAAGATGCACATTTTTTAAAAAGGGGCAAAACCTGGCGCAGGCGCTATGGGGACCACCACGGGCGCGCGGAACCCCAACAGCCTGCCGCAAACCCTGGCAACCATAGACGTGGACTGAGGATTTTAGGAGCGCGGCTGGTCTGCACCTCGGCAGAGGACGCCGTGTGTTTTTGCAGGTTCACCCAGGCAGTGACGAAATGTTCGCTCGTGCCCTGACAACGGGGGCGCGCGGCGTTGTTGGCGGGGACCAGGATGCAGCCCGGCTCACCTCCAAATTGTTGTTAGGCAGAGTGGTTTCCATGAGCAGGTGCAGGGCGGCTGGATTGAAATCCATGTGTCGCTGAACATCCAGGAGGAAGGCAGTTTTATTTCTCAGCATCTCACCGACCGTCACCACGCCTGGGAAATAAAGTGAATTCCAAAAAAAGATATGCTCTTGTTGATTTAGACACGGATGGCGAATATCGATTTTCATGGTATTTTAGAGTTCAAAATGTAGCACTGTGTCATCGCCAGTCCCTGCCAAAGTGCTACGGTTGCCTAGAGTGTGATCACACATAGCATCATTTTCTTTTTTTTTTTTTCCCTCGCCAATTGCCGAAACAGTTCTAAAAGACCCATTCTTTTAAAATAGTAAAACCGTCAGTGACAGGTCTTCTCTCCGCCCAGCAAGTCACAATAAAGGAGACGTATTGCCCGGAGCAACAATCAGGCAGAAATGGGCTGCTGTTAGAAAGTGGATGAATAATCAAGTAACAAGTGAAGTGGCAATGCAAGACATGAGCGAGCAACAGATCAGATCAAATGAGTAGTTTGTTGTCATAGAAACAAGGTCCGTGATCTATTTTTTGATACTCGTAGTATCAAAAAGCAAACCCAGCCCCTTTTAACACAAACGTGGTGATCGCCTAGAATCTGAAGTCTGGATGGTTCAAAACTTTCGGATCACAACAAACATCTACAGACAACCCCGTCCCCCCCCCCCCCTCCCCCAACTATATTCATATAGCTTATAGTTTTTTTTTATAATAATTATAATATATATTCATTTTTAGTAGAAAAAAATAAAAAGTCCCATCACTAACATCCATTTTAAATGATAAATGATGTCTCACCTGGGGACGTGATGTTAACGTTGAGAGAGCTCAGGCTGCTGATGTTAAAGCCCATACCTTGACTCATCACAGAGGTCCTGTAATGTGAATACGTTCACACACACGAACACACAAACACAGAGAGAGAAACAGAAAATCAATAAAAATTACATATATAAATAATAATAATAATAATAATAATAATAATAATAATAATAATAATAATAATAATAATAATAATAATATTTATAATAATAATAATTATTATAATAATAATTTAAGGCTCAAAGTTAAATAAAGTTAAAACTTAGCCCAGTGGCTCCAAACAACAACTAACTTTAATATCCTTAACATCCAGTGAGATGAAATGAATGAACCAGTCCCTGGTACTGTCTGGCATATTGAACCAAAGGCATAGCGGGCGGAAGATAAAGACATCGGGGAATGCAAGTATTAATACGCAGTTGAAATGCCAATACCAGTTGGCCTGGACACTGTAGGTTGTGGGATCCCCGACGAACGTCTGGAAGACGGCGTCGGCCAGAGAGGTGGCGTTTGTCATCAGACTCTCGAACAGGGCCTCCAGGCCGGGCAGGATGGAGTCGCACAGCTCACCTCTCTCGATGGACAGGGACCACAGCAACAGATGCACCGTCTCCGTATTCTCCAGGGCACACACCTAACGAAACAAATCAGCAGAAGCGGCAACGATTGGGTTAGTTACTCTTACATTGCAACTCCTTGCGTTGTGGAAGTGTTTAACTTGACTTGTTAGTTTTGGGACTTAAGGTTTCAGAGCCCTGAAAAAAATCCAAAAAGACCTCACAATTGAGCGGGGCCGATAATTCAGGATTATCATGCAGCGTCGCCGAACACCTATTATTTATGATTTATAGCCTTTTTCTGGCATGAGCACCAAATAATGGCTTTGGACATTTAATCCCAAAAATACGCCAGTGTCACTGTCAGCCTGCGAAAACCAATTTTGCGCCAACGGCAAGCGCGGTGTCATCGGCGCTGTTGCTATTGTTGAATATTCATAACCATGTCGCGGCTATATTCCGCCGGAATTGGCTGCCAATGGACAATAAGTCTTGATGACCATCCTAATAACACTGGACACATTTATTATATTGGCACATGCGAGCGGGCCTTAGCCCCAATTACACGAGTGTCCCGTCGAAGCCCTGAGTTTTGCCCTCTCAAAATTATTTAAAAGTTGAATTATTTACATTTAATGAGGTTGCATGATTAAAACGCCTTATGACGTCTGTGTTTTTAGACATTCTGAGGTGCTTTTTTTCCCCCCTTTATTTTCGATAAAAAAAAAAAAAAAAAAAAGGAGAAACGTTTCACAGTGCCAGTGTTAATGCCGAGACCTGGGATCTCAGGCGGGCAAGACGCTCTTTGTGCTGCTGCTCTGTCATGTTGAGGCTGAGGAGCCCGGCGGCTGTTTGGACGGTCTGCTCCATGAGGATCAGGCTTTCTGTGGGAAGAGAGGGGGTGAAGAGAAAAAAAAGTTAGGGCCGGACACGAATGTTGGACAGAGAGGAAGAAAAGAGGCCGGCGAGGTGACAGAATCACATGACGTCCCACCGGGCATCATTACCGCTCACACCGTTACGGCGCCCGGGCGAGCCGGACATGGCGCTCTCAAAGCCGAGGCCCCCCCGAGTGGGAGGATGCTCCCGCGCCGCAAAGCGCATCTGACAAAACTCCCAGGAAAGGCGCCACCTCCAGGTAGACGGCCTGTGGTGACGGGAGCGTTTAATTAGGCCAAAATTAGATCACCTTGATGCCTAATCTCGGAGGGGCCGCACACCTCCAGGCCCCTTCGCAATTACAGTTCACCGGGCGAGAGGGCGCGTGTGTGGAGAAGATGAGGGAAGCTGCTGCATGCTGGCTTGCAAAGCGATCGTATGCAGGGGGGGGGGAAAAAACAAAACATTATCACACCAACACAGGCGGCGATTAAAAAGGAGGTCACGGATGTCCACTCGTGCGAGCGCGAGGGGTGGGAGGCGCTTAGCGAAGGCGGACGGGATAAGTGATTGGATTCAACTTTGCTAATGAGATTTAAGAAAAGGTGCTGAGCGGCTTTCTGCCGGCGAGGGGTCGCCGGCGTACGGCGAAGTCTCGCTCCTCTGTATCAACCAGAACGAATGAGGCCGCGCTAAAAGTCGTGTTTACAATAACAACGGCGATGACAACACGCCGTTGCGGTCACACTGTCGCGGTGAAGGTCAGGAGAGAGAGAGAGAGAGAGAGAGAGAGGTGGCACTCGGCCAAGTGACGCACAGCAGCATCGTAATCGTAGCAATGTGACGTTACCTTGAGACTCCATGGCCAGAGCCCTGGTGATGTTTTTGAGCGCAGAAGAGAATGGAAAGCCCCTGGGAAGCGTGCCGACAGCATGCGCCAGGAGATCCAGCGATGACCTGGGCGAGGATTAAACAGGGGCCGTTGGTGAAACAGAGGGCCGGCGGGATGGCGACGCTCTTCGCGGGGGGTATGCTCTTCATATCTCAGAATAGACATTAATTGTATCGCAAAAGAAAAATCGGCTTCAAATATTCTTCCTTTTCACCCTTCATTTCCCAAACCTGTCATCGGCGAGCAATACTTACGTCTTTATTAAATCGGGAAGAGTGAAAAAGGAGAGCACCCCGAGGCCTGCGTTTATGGCGTCTCCTCGAGAGGCGTTCAAGCCCCACGGCAGGTCCCCGTTAGCTCCGTTGAGCACGACGCCCAGGTCCGGGTTGGAAAACAACGTGTGGAACGTCTCCATTACTTCTCCCGAGGTGGGAGGCACGGAGATGGCTCGGAACAGGGAAGGGTAGTCGATGTGGAGCAGGTCCACGAAGTCGTCCACGGGATACCTCGGCGGCGTGGTCGGGGCCTCGCGTCTGCGTCGGACCCCTGGGCCCGTGCCGTGATGGGGCGGGCCCGTGGGACGCACGGGGCCGAGGGTGTTCAAAGTCTGCCTCAGCATCACCAGCAGGTTTCCCACGAGGTCCTCGTACAGCTCCGTGTCGGCCGGCATCTCCGGGAACATCTCGTTCAGGACGGACAAGACGGACACCACGATGTCGTGCGCTCTGGGCAGCGCCTGCGTCAGCAGATCTAATCCGGACGCCGGGCTGGAGGTCAACCACGCCACCATGTCTCCCACCTTCTTTGCGATGGCGATGGTGCCGTTGGACGTCAGGAATCGCTCCAGCTCTCGGTACGCCGCGGGGTCGTCGCCCAGGATCTCCAGGTCCGCCATCATTCCGACAACCGTCCTCATCAGGTCCAAAAGGGTGGCCTCGTCGAGTCCAGAGCCGTTCCCCCACGCCATGGAGAGGAGGTCCTCCGCGGTGAGGTTGGCGGAGCTCAGGAGGATCGCGGAGACCTGTTGGACCAGTTCCTGGGAAGAGTCGGCGTCCTGGAGGAGGTGGGGGTTTCTCACAACGTGGTGCAGCGCCTTCTCCACAGCTCCGATATAAGGCCGGAGGAAAGGCGCCTCACCCAGGAGCGCGTCCGAGAGCGCTTTGACGGAGGATAAGCTGCGGAGGGGAGAGACGTCATATGTATTCATTCGTTATTCAAATTTAGTCTCATGCAAAACATTCTTTAAAAAACTGAAGGATGTTCACACAGAATCAACTTCTCACCAACATCTCCCACTTATTAATGTACTAAATTATTGCAATTGTTCCTTAAAGTTGAGATTTTCGTATATACTGAAGCCGCGGGAATGTTTCGTCACCATCAGGCTTGTTTTTTTTTCCCCCTTTCCTTTTTCATCCTCAGTATATACTGCGGAGCCGCGGTCTGATAAACGATCGACAACTCCTGCAGTCAGACCTGATTGATTCCCTGCGACGCACAGAGCGTGATCATCATCACCGAGCCCGGCTCATTATTGCTGCCGGCGTATAAAAAAAAAAAGGAAATGGCACTTGTTCCGAATCGTTTTTAAAACACTTGTGCAACGCAGGCTTCCCCGTATTCACCCGCGCTTCCGTGAAACCAACCGGGCGCCACGCGAATGCGCTCACGTCCTCGTGGAACGTGAAAATATTGCACTATCGCGTGGAGGAGACTGTGCCTATGGGTCAGGGTATTATGCGTATTATTATGCTTAGGGCTGCAGCGTGGCCTGCCTCGCCCCAGCGCACGCTTCGTTGGCTTTCTCAGCACGCCTCTGGGGCATCCTGGTGCCGCCATCCGATTGGAGCCGTTAATGGTCACCTGTTCTGTAACTGCATGTCCTGGAGCTGCTGGCGCCAGTGGAGCTGGGCCTCGTGGCTCAGAGGCCGGCCCGCCAGCGCGGAGAGCTGGCTGGACAGAGTCACGACCAGCCGCTCGGTCACACGCGTTTGGTTAACGTTGACCTGGTAAAACGAGCGTATGGACTCGACCACCCTGGCGGCTGCGGCCTCCATAGTCATCGGCCCTGCACCCACGTGCTGCATGGACAACATAGGGAAGAAATTACGTTGTTACCATGAGGACGTTTTCTCTGTGTGTCAACACTGGCACCGAGTGGTCAAAGTCAGCATTAACATCTTTGTTACAGTATTTAAGGAAAACTAAAAAAAATGAAATGTATATATGATGTCACTTTATGGATTTCATTTTTTTTTTTGTTTTTATTATCATTTCCTAATTAATTCCGGAAACTACTCACAGCCATGCTCAGGTGGGAGTAGACGGCCACGGCTTCAGCGTTGGCCTCCAGAACGGGCTGCAGGCTGATGTCACACCACAGGGCCACGACGGAGGGGTCGATCCCCGCCGCCTGCCTCACCGGCTCCCATAACGCCAGAGCTTCGCTGCACTCTAATGTGCCATTAGCCTGGAGAGAGAGAGAGAGAGAGAGAGAGAGAGAGAGAGAGAGAGAGAGAGAGAGAGCAGTTAATAGCGCATACAAAGAAAAAGGGCTTTAGTCTCAGACAGGTCGCGCCCCCTTCTCATGGAGTGACCCAGCACATACAGTGCACACCCGCACTTTGAAAAGAGCACGCATTGTATGTTATTTAGATACACATTCATCTCTGCCCAACGTATACACACAACAAAAAAAAAAGAAAAAAATGCGTTCTGCTATACGGCCGACATTCAGCTTTGGGAAGCTGACTATACGTGCAATTGATGCGCACAATGAACACACCCGCTGGCTACCACCAGCAGCCAGCCAGTTGAGCAGCAGATTGTGCTTTGGCACAAATCATCCAGAATCAAATGATCCAAATCAACAGATAACATACCAGCCCTCTGTTTGTCTTTGTGTGTGTGTATGAGGAAGTTATATAAAGGGGCGTAAAAAAGGGCCTGCCTGCGCCTTTGCGCTCAGCTGGAACGGACACCTGGCCAGATAAAGGATCCTTTTTTGTTGGTGGGACAATACGCGAATACGTGAGTGAGGGAGCAGATATGAGAGCGGCGGTCAAACCTGCTGAGCCGCCTCCACCGTGCGCTCAACGGCCGACTGAATTCCTCCCGCGACCTCGGTCAGGTTGAGGTGGCTGCCGTTCAGAGAGCGCGCCACTTCTCGCGCCAGGGTCAACGCGGGCTCCTGGAGGCTATGCAGCAACGCTGAGAGGAGGGAAGGGCAGAGTGTTCGGGAGTTAAGGAACATATTCAAAGTCCTCTGAGAGAGGTGTGATCGGCGAGGCAAACCCAAACTACTGGTGTTACGTCTATTATTGTTTCTTGTTTGACATGTACTTCAGACAGTGGGAGTATTGTTCTAACTTATCCATAACGAATGATAATGTTGGTCCATCCTCGTGCTGGCGACACACGTGTGAAACAATGGGCCGTTACGGCCGTGCATTGGTGTTCTCACCATTCTCTGCCTGCATGGCCTTCACAACACCGGCTGTGACTCTCTCCAGCAGCGGGACAACAGACGAGACGTTGTGCCTCAACTCGGCTCCGTCGAGGGACGACAGCAGGGCCCCGAGCGTCTTTTCAAGCCTGTGATAAAAAAGCAAATTTGGGCAACCACAAGGGGCAGGTGGGAAACGCTGTTTAAAGTGGTGGATATAAACGCGCTCGCTCGCCCACCCCTGCGACGTAATTCAACACAATTGAACGTACTTGTCCCACGTGTCTCGGTCCACGTTGGCCGTCATCACCTGGTCGAGGAATGGAGACAGCTGAGCGATGAGCTCCAGGGATGAAGCCACTGAGGGAGGCAGGCCTGGGATCCCCGTGATAAACGTGCTCCCGAGTTTGCTCATCTGACAAATGAAGAAAATAAAATGTATTTTATTTGACCCGAATTTAAATACAGCACAAATAATAACAAACAAAAAATGAATGATCTTTTCCTACCACCAGTTTGAGCCTTACCTGGGCAATGAGCATCGGCACATTTTCAAGGGACGCACTCTCGAAACTTGCCCAGAGACTCATATTGCCTGAAAGCGCAAGAAAATATTATTCACAGAGGGGAGTGGAACACACAAACTGTACGTTTGAGTCTGAAGAAACGACTCCGTTGACACGCAGAGGCTGTCCGGCATCGACGCTTTGCATAATAAACGGTCCTGTGTCAGAGGTCATCGGGGGTTCGACATGTCCACGCGACACTGGGACACCACTTGCCTTGGCCGGACTCCAGGATGAACCGAGTGACGTTAATGACGGCGGAGATGTAGGCCCGAGCCGTGCCGTTTGGAGGCAGAAGGCCCCGCACCGTCTCCATCTCGTTCAAAATCCTTCAGAAGCAAGAGCAGATCAGTATTTTCACTTCTGAATTTCGCTCAGAGGTTTACATGCAGAGCACCAGCATGCGTCCCCTCTTTTTGTTTTGGACCACTCGTTGGATTGTAGAGGCCTAATGGGTTCTATCGTAGTTATTTACTTGGACCGTTTCTATGAATTTTAAGATGACCACAATTCATTTCCATTAACCGGCTGGAGGGACAATTCATTCATTCAATAATTCATGAACACATTTTTGTTTCATGTGCACATGCTTCAGTGTGTGATCTATTATATCTGATATTATTTTATTATTTAATCCATTATTATCCATTGTTAATAAAAAAAAAAATGTGGTGTTAAATTGCAGCATCACTCACAGCTGATTCCAGTTGTCCGGTCCACCAACCGTCGCGACGGACTCGAAGTACGAGGTCACCACTCTGATTCCAGGAATCAGGTATACTGCCGCCATTTCTGGTATCGCCTGTCGGACGACGTCCTCGCTTCTCCTGAGGATCCTGAGGGAGATGTTAACGGAGGAGGCAAAGCTCATGTCTGGCTGGACGATGAGCATCAACGCATCCTGCACAATTCCAAAGATGTTCTTCACTAGGGGCAGTGGCAGGGGTATCAGGCCGTCCGTAGCCTCCACCGCTCCCATGATGGCGTGTACGAATTGATCACTCTGCAGGCCCACCAGTTGTTCTGCGACCATCGGGGCGGCCTCCCAGAGACTCATATTGCCTGAAAGCACAAGAAAATAGTACTCACAGAGGGGAGTGGAACACACAAACTGTACGTTTGAGTCTGAAGAAACGACTCCGTCGACACGCAGAGGCTGTCCGGCATCGACGCTTTGCATAATGAACTGCACTTCAGCAGAGCTCATCGGGGGTTCGACATGTCCACCCGACACTGGGACACCACTTGCCTTGGCCGGACTCCAGGATGAGCCGAGTGACGTTAATGACGGCGGAGATGTAGGCCCGAGCCGTGCCGTTTGGAGGCAGAAGGCCCCGCACCGTCTCCATCTCGTTCAAAATCCTTCAGAAACAAGAGCAGATCAATATTTCACTTCTGAACTTGTCCCATGTTTTCGACCACTTGTTGTCGGAATGTAGCGGCCTGATGGGTTCTACCATAGTTATTTACCTGCAAACTTTCCATGAGATATAAGATGACAACAATTCATTTCCATTAACTGGCTGGAGGGACAATTCATTCATTCATTCAATAATCAATTAATTATTTGTTTCATGTACACATGCTTAAGTGTGTAATATCTTTAGCGAATATTATTTGGCCACTTGTCCCAAAGTGGCACAAATCCATTATTATCCATTGTTCATTTTAAAAAATGTGGAGTTAAATTGCAGCATCACTCACAGCTGATTCCAGTTGTCCGGTCCACCAACCGTCGCGATGGACTCGAAATACGAGGTCACCACTCTGATTCCAGGAATCAGGTATACTGCCGCCATTTCTGGTATCGCCTGTCGGACGACGCCCTCGCTTCTCCTGAGGATCCTGAGGGAGATGTTAACCGAGGAGGCAAAGCTCATGTCCGGCTGGACGATGAGCATCAACGCATCCTGCGCAATTCCAAAGATGTTCTTCACTAGGAGCAGTGGCAGGGGTATCAGGCCGTCCGTAGCCTCCACCGCTCCCATGATGGCGTGTACGAATTGATCACTCTGCAGGCCGCCCGGTCGTTCTGCCGCCATCAGGGCCGCCTCCCAGAGACTCATATTGCCTGAAAGCACAAGAAAATATTATTCACAGAGCGGAGTGGAACACACAAACTGTATGTTTGAGCCTGAAGAAACGACTCCGTTGACAAGCAGAGGCTGTCCGGCATCGACGCTTTACATAATGAACGGCCCTGTGTCAGAGGTCATCAGGGGTTCGACATGTCCACCCGACACTGGGACACCACTTGCCTTGGCCGGACTCCAGGATGAACCGAGTGACGTTAATGACGGCGGAGATGTAGGCCCGAGCCGTGCCGTTTGGAGGCAGAAGGCCCCGCACCGTCTCCATCTCGTTCAAAATCCTTCAGAAACAAGAGCAGATCAATATTTCACTTCTGAACTTGTCCCATGTTTTCGTTTTGGACCACTTGTTGTTGGAATGTAGCGGCCTGATGGGTTCTACCATAGTTATTTACCTGCAAACTTTCCATGAGATTTAAGATGACAACAATTCATTTCCATTAACTGGCTGGAGAGACAGGACCATTAAAGGGCCCTTCCCAAACACCAATAAGTAATAATTTGTTTCATGTACACATGCTTAAGTGTGCAATATATTGTATCTGATATTATTTGAATTATTTGGGCACTCGCCCCAAAAATGGCAAAATTCCATTATTATCCATTGTTAATTAAAACATTGTAAAATTGCAGCATCACTCACAGCTGATTCCAGTTGTCCGGTCCACCAACCGTCGCGACGGACTCAAAATATGTGGTTACAACTCTGATTCCAGGAATCAGGTATACTGCCGCCATTTCTGGTATCGTCTGTTGGACGACGCCCTCGCTTCTCCTGAGGATCCTGAGGGAGATGTTAACGGAGGAGGCAAAGCTCATGTCCGGCTGGACGATGAGCATCAACGCATCCTGCACAATTCCAAAGAGGCTCTGCTTTACGGGCGGTGGCAGGGGTATCAGGCCTTGCGTGGCCTCCACCGCTCCCATGATGGCGTGTACGAAGTGATCACTCTGCACGCCGCCCGGTTGTTCTGCCAGCATCAGGGCCGTCTTCAGGGATTGGGTGACGTTGCCGATTAAATGGAGATAGACCAGCTCATCGTGGTCGAGAAGCGCAACCATCGTCTGCAGCAGGTGGTGAATGTCCGTCGCAGGGGTGGATATGTTTATGGAGGGGTCCCCCCATTGGAGCATGCTGGTGAAGATCAACGGCACGTTGGGTTGTTTCATCCACCCCTGTACGAGGTCCAGGTAGAGCTTAATTTGCGACTCAATCGCATTCAGAACGGTGGCGTTGAACATCTGGTCCGAGCCGATAGACTCGCTCTGAATCTCCAGGTACAGTTTGACGTAGTCGGTTAGCTGCCGGAGTATCTCAACTACCGTTAGGCCAATTTTCGACAGCCCCGCCCCATCTATTGGGTACTGGAGGCTGGTCATCAGGTGCTCCACCTGGCTACCGACCGTTAGAGAGAATTCCGTCTGGGCCAGCTGTAGGGCCACTTGCATTTGAGTGACGGAGAAAAACGGTTGGAGAAGTGGAGAGATTGAGCTGTTGCTGGTGATGTTTTCCAACTTCTTCAAGTACCACTCCGCCAGCTCTAAATACACTTTCTGGGCATACATGGAGTCCGTCATCACGGTGGAGTTCAAATTGTCCAACGGCTCCGTGTCGGCGATCACCTTTATCAGACGCTCGAGCACTCGGAGTTCCTTCAGGATCTCCGGGGTCATGAGTCCGTTCAGCCGGAGCGTCCTCTCGACGTTGGCCAGCGTGCTGTCCAGGGCGTGCGCCAGGACCAGGTTCGGAGCTGAGCTGAGGTTGGTTCGCATGACGTCTCTGAATGTGGCGTTGACGATCAAAGGGATAAAGGAGAGGATGGCGGTCTGATTTTGGAGATCGGGAATGCGCACCAGGAAACCAGCGACGCCGTCTATCAACCCCTTGACACACTGGGCCGTCACCATCAGGTCCTCCTGCGGCTCGAAACACTTGCGCGTATCGATGATCCCCATGATGTTGACCATCAGATCTTTGATGTTGGCGGCTCCGGCGAGAGCGGCGACGCCGTTCAGCTCCTCCATGGTTAGGTTTGACCGAGCGAGCGCGTTCTGCACGTCGGACACGGAAATGTTTGGCGTGGCCATGAGCAATTTGACCAAATGCAGGATCTGTCTGGAGGTTTTCACGGCGGCGGAATCGCTCGGGCCGAGGAGGAGCGAGAAGAAAGTCGCCGCGAGTTCGTCATATTCCCGTCCCTCCAGAACCAAGTTGGTTTCGGCTATTTGGAGGGTGACGGTGCCGTTGTCCGAGAGCATCAAGTGAAATATCTGATCCAGGAAGGTGAACATTTCTGAGATTCCCGCCAAACAGTCCCGGCCCTCTGCACATTGGCCCACGTGATGCTGCAGAGCTTTGAAATCCCTGAGGAAGCGCATCGCCTCTGGTTGGACCTCGGCTGGTAGGAACTGTACGAACTTCTGGATAACAGCGTCCTGGGCCACGTCAGGTCCGCGCTGACTCAGGTTCTGCAGACCCTCTGGTGTGAGGAGGTTGAGGAGGTCCTTGGATACCAGGTGGAGGTCGGTGACCTGAGCTGGGCTGAGCTGCCCACTCGGGAGCGGGACACGTTGGATTCTTCGCAGTCTGTACATAGACATCAGCAACTCTTGAAGCTGGCGAACGTACCCGAGAATGACGACGGTGGGGTCACCGTTCGGGGCGTCCAGCGCGGTCTTGAATAACTCCATAGCACTAAGGATGGCCTCCACGGCGCCAGAGGAAGTTTGGTTGGTGAAAGGCTGGAGGGCTTCTCGGACGCGGGCCACGGCGTCCGGGTGGAAGTACTCGGAGTAAGTGAGCAGACTGTGTCCCATGATGTGGGGGAGAGCCACGGTGAGGTTCCCCTCCAGGGACAGGAAGCGCGTTATCAGCCGCTCCAGCTCCGGCATCGTGGGGTCCGACTCGTTGAAGGCGAAGTATTTCTGGTTCAGCCTGCCGATCTTTGTGGCCACGTGGAGCACGGTGGAGATATTGACGGGGGCTTCGCCGAGGAACAGAGGCTGCAGCGGCCCCAGACCCGCGGCGTCCAACAGGCTGCTCAGCATGGGGATCGTGACCCGAGGGTCAGAGAGGCTGCTGTCGGGAAGCTTGGAGACACTCAGCAGGAAAGCATCCAGCGCTCGGATGAGTCTCGTCAGGTAGCCAAAGAACGCCTCACCGGCTGGTCTGAGTTCTTGATTCAAAAATGTCGTGGCCTGATGAATTAAGATATCGTCATAAAGACCAAGAAAAAAGTTCAACGTTCCTTGGAGGCCACTGCAGGGAAGAGAAGAACGGAAGAGAACATTAGAACATTATCATACGAGTTACTTACAGCAGGGCGGAGGCGTAAGAAAACTGCCAAATATATTATCAATACATATATACATGTATATACATATATTATTTGCTAACGTTCTCTGTTATCACTTACTTCACCAGTAAGGCCTCACTTGGTGACATCAGAGCCGGAGTTATGACTTGAGCGAACTGCGTCCAGTTCAAGCCAGCATCACAATGGACGGCCATGGTGGTGTTGTCCACAGAACCTAAAGGGGAAGATTACAACAATACTTGAAATGTACCTTGACCCTGATAATTCCACAACATCTTAGTAAACATGTTTACTTTGGGGAAACCCCAAAAATATTCACCATGCTTTCCTTGTAGCAGCCCAGTGACATTGTCTATTAATGAATGCATAAAGGACCCTACACTCATCTTTTGATTTTGCGGGTCAACGAATGTGTCATAACCACTGTACACGGACGACTCACAGTTTGGTGGATTGGTGACACCTGGCCTGTAGCTCGTAATCCAGTACACAATGTGGAAGTAGTCCTTCACACTGGGCCACAGTTGACTCTGCTCAATCCGTTCTCCAAAGTTGACCATGAAAACGAAAAGACTACAAAGCCAGGCACAAGAACAACACTTAGTTCCAAAAGCAAATTGTTATAGCGTGTATGGCAACCGGGGATCAAAATCGGATAGACAAGGCACAGCAAAACACACAAACCCAAAACGTGTACATAGATAATCGTCGCTATTTTAAAGACCTTTGTTGAAGAGTCTCAGAGACATTATGAGTGCCATTGTCTGGCAACCAGTTCATCCAGTATTTCCCCCCCAGCTCTGAGGCCAGCCTGTCCCAGAGCACTGCTATCTCCACGCTGCTGTCGCTGAACTTATGCCACTCGGAGAGAATCATGGGAAGCGTCACGTTGTAGTCCGCTTGGCTCGTGAGTGCATAGTACACGTCCAGTGTCTGTGGAAAGATACGTATGGGATAGGATAAAAAAATCACCTTGAAAACCGAATTTGACCTTTTAAATGACAGAGTGGGCCAAACAGCTGGACCTCCCATCCCAAGTGTGAAGCAAGTGATTACACAAAAAGCAAAGTCAACAAAAATTATCCTTGCTCCAGCATCCTCATCATATTGTGACGAAATCATCCCGATTGGTGCATGGACCTAGATATCGATACATAAAAAAAAAGGCGAGGAGTCTGCAGCAAAAAGCTGCAGAAGAATCCATAGCATGATTTGTTCATTTTCACACGATGAAGGAGACCTCTTCAAAAATGCAGTCCAATAACGTTTACCTTCTGGACCCACGGCAGCCAGCCCGACAGCATGACCTGCTCCACAACCGTGCTGTTCTGGCAGATCAGGGCTCTCCACAAGTCAATCGTTATGATCTGAGTGTCTAAGAGCCACTCGAGGGGACCCACGACATCCTGACACGTCAAAGGCTTCGATCCCAGGGTCTGGTAGAAAAGAAAAAAGAAAAAAAATGGCCAAATATGAGTGTTCGCGTTCAACTCCTTCGGGTCATTGCTTAGAGCCGCAAACGTGGCAAGAAAAAGTCATTCTCCTCAGCGCTCCAAGTTTAACGCACCTTCAGAGCCACTTGCGCCACACTGTCCAGGACACGGCCGACAAACATGCTCGCCTCAGACTCGTTGGTAATCAGCGTTACGTACGTCCATTTGAGTTGATCGGCGTCTTTCAGGACGTCGGACATGGTTTCTGCGAACCAACCAAGAGGGTTAAAAAAAAACACAAAAAAAAAACGGAGACAGGTCAGACGACCGGCGTCCTATTCGATGAGGATATGGAATTTTTGGCTTAAGCTGTAAAAACAAAAGCACATTTGCTAACGCCACCGTTAATCCCTCCGCACGACTGACATCTCTATTGTTAAAACCCCCCTTGAGAGCTAGCGTTACATTATTTCCTTTGTGTGTGTGTGTGTCCCTTTCCTGCATCCTAACTCCTCTCATCTTAAAAGTTAGTCACGCGGCCAACACTGAGCACGCACTGTAAGTCGCGCGAGTGTCTGGAATTTTCAATTGTGCCTCTCTGCTCAAGCTTATTGATTTTAGGATTAATAATCTAATTCTTGCGTGTATTTGGATCGTCGCCAGTCGGAAAAAGGAAGCCCTTTTTTTTTTCTTTTTTTTTTCACAGAGCCGAGGACAATAGTTTGTCCCACGTGATGACTCCCCACAGGAAAGATTTTTTTTTTTTTTTTTTCAGTCCTACCTTGCACGGTGTCCAGGGTCAGCGCCGCTGTCTTCAGCGATTGGAAGCCAGTTCTGAGGACACTCTGGACAACCATATCCACTTCCGGGACACTTTTTACCATCTCCAGCAACAGTTGACCGACGCTCAAGAACCTGCCAAAGCACACGGCCAAACTCAAGATAAAAAGCAAAAATGCAAAACCTATTTTATATTGTGTCTTATTTATGCTGTACCAAGGGAGAATTTAAAGCGTGATTAAAGAGTGTAAGACAGTCAACGGAAGGGTTTCAGAATGAGTTCTTCAAAATTAAAGGAATGGAATACTCTTTGTTCAAATTCACTTAATGAAAAAGGCCTTTTTCAACATATGTCAAAAATATTTGAGACTGTTGTGAAAGAAAACATCTTCCAAATTAGTTTGTAGACATACTAAAACCAAAATATTCCCCCAGTGTCCCCGCTATTATAGTATGGGAAATGTGTTGTTGTACCCTAAAAGAAAATCTTCTTTATACTTATCCAAACATTTGTGTGACATTCAGGAAGCCCATTCATTTGATTGAATCCAATCCAGCTTTGTAGCTTTTTTTCCCACTCTAACTTTTTAATATAGACATAAAAAAATAATAATAATTGGCCTACAGGCAATACTGCACTTACAGCTCCTCCTCAATGTTTTGCGGCGGTGTGTTCACGCTGCGGCGGGTCCTCGTGCTGTTGGAGCCTCCCTGACATCCTGGGGATGAAACTCCCATCAGGCCGTGCAGCAGCCCCGTGGCGAAGGACACGTCATGCGGAGCAACATGCTTACTCCATGCCAGGAGAGCCTGAGAACAATATAATATAACGCGACATTGAATTCAGCGAAGCCCAATGAATTCAACGTGACACGGCATGTCATTACCGCTTATGCACCAGCAGTAATATGACAAATGCACATCACTGTTACACGTGAACATCATATTACTAATTAATATCCAGCTGAGTACATTGAGTAATGACAGTGTGAGCTGACTGGGAATTGTCCCATCAAAACACAGCTACCATGGCGGCAGGGCCCTAATTGGGTATCCCTGAGGTTCACGTCGCACCAGGTGCGCCCTGGGAGTTGCAGTTTGCCCGTTGCCATGGCCGGCGGCTTTCTCGCGGCAGCAGACTAATTATTCGGTGCAGTCCGAATCGAAAAAAGGGCTGGCGAAGCTAAGCACCGGAGAATGCCAATCAGGAGCCAAGGCTGTCAAACGAAAGCAAGCGGCTTAAACAAATGTGGAACATAATAATACAAAAAAAAACACCAAAGGATATATTCGTTGAGATGAATTTCTGATGCGTGGGATCAAAATCAAAATCCAATTTCAATCTGAAAACAATACACAAATCACAATATGCCCTCAGCGGGCTTATCACGGAGATCCTCACTCCAGACGTCGTACCTGCTTGGCCAACTTATCGGGGGAGATCCAGCCCAGCAGCGTGTTCAAGGTGCCCGTGCCGCACGCTATCGTCAGCCAGATCGGGTTACTGCTGTTACCGCACACGTGGGAGAGCACCATGTCCCTGTCCAACATCAGGCCGATAGTCTGAAGGCAAAGAGGACGGGTACAATATTCGTGATGCAACAGACTCTTACTGAAGCGGTGAAACAGAAAAAAAGAAAGAAAGAAAAGAAATAAAACTAAATAGCATCGTTCTGGTCATCCAACCCAGGCCTTTATCTTGTGTCTGTTGAAATCAACGTTTACTTTTTACAAATACATAATCCATATTTTGCATGCAGATTTAGAGCTTCAGACGTACCTGGTCCAGGGGAATCTGGACCTCCTGGAGAACCTGTATCACCATCGCACTCAGTGAGCCGTTCCGCATTTGGACGACGTCCCCGAGGGAAACCGACACGTCTACGCAGAATCAAAGCACGTGGTCAGACGCTGCGCACCGCGGCGTGTCGGTACAGAGCTCGACTACCGGCATTTGCATAGAAAACGGGTCTGCTCTGAACCTGACATACGTACTGTAGGTCTTTACGGGTGACATATCGTGTGAGCGTGTGCAGCACTACAGCCGATGCAGCGTTACCTTTGCCGGGCCAGTTCCGAAGGTAGCCAATCACATTGATGCCTGCGACGAGCGTGGGATGCACGGTGCAAAGTGGGGCTCCGGCTTCCGGGAAGTTTCTCTGGATGACGTGCAGAGCACTAGATAGACCGGGGGGGTCAAGTCAATATTTCCCAAAGTATTTCTACGCAAGGTTTGAATTATTTCTGTGATTCCCTGTGAGTTTTAATGTCATTCGAGTGTTTAATGATCAGTTTGCGCAATAAATGTTTCACGATGACTCCCTTGACTCGGCGCAATTGGATCCTGTTTGACAGGCTGTTGTTCTCCTGCAGAGTTATGCGTTGTGTCAAGATGGAAAGTTTCTTACTGAAATAACATAACCAGGAAATCATTCCAGGGAGACACCTGGTACACCGAGTTCCATGCCATCTGCAACCTGATCCTGTTTTGCATGTCTTCTTGTCTTTTGTTACAAATAAAAAAATCGCCGAGATTATAATCTCGGACAGATTGTGGGTCAGAAGTTACCCAGCGGCGCAGAGACTATCTCGGGCTTTTCGTGCAGGGTTCAGAGACATACCTCAAAACGGTTCAGAACTTGGGCAAATATTGAAATATTAAAAATGCAAAACCAAAACCATCCAAACCACACATCCTCGCGCGGCTGCAGTTCGCTCACAGTGCAGCGCGTCACCTTTGGCGGCGCGCGGTTACCTCTGCATGTTGACGAGCAGAACCTCGGCGCTGGCCAGCACTTGGTCGAAGGACCCATTGGAGAGGAGCTGGGGGAGAACCAGGAGAGTCTCCCACAGCGACGTCTCGTTCTGCAGCTCATCGAAGACCGTCAACGCCGTCCCAATCACGGACGCCATCTCTTTGGGGTTCCCCCGCATCAGCTCCGTCAGTACCTGACAAGCAGGGGACATTTCAGGGGTTCGTTCAACGACATATAGAAATATGTAGAGAAAGGGGTGCGTGGCCTTGGTGCGATACCATCAAATTCAGGGCACAAACAGAAAACACACGCGCGCGCACACACCTGGTTGAGTGTGTAGAGTGACACCTCTAACACAGTGTTGTTGTTCTTGCAGAAAGTGATCACAGAGAAGGTGAGGGCACCGGGGGAGGTTGTGTTCATCAGGGGCAGTATCACGGCGCAGAGGGCCCGCTTCAAGACGTTGACCGACTCCAGCAGGTGGTTCAAGTTCCCCTGCAAAAGAATTACAGAGTGAGCGCAAACATTGCTTCCAAATGTCCATTCCTTATTAGGCTTTCAAGAAAAAACAACAAAACAGAGGCCAGGCGAAACCTTCAGATCCCAATCTTTCCAGTTCGAATTTCACCGGGCATAAAATCATTCATTTGTGCAAATGCAACATAACCGACCGCATGATTAGTCAGCCTTATTTTACACAAGACAAAATATATCGCACATTTCCCCTCTGTGGGACAATAAAGGAATATCTTATCTTATTTGGATGTGAAGCATCAGCATTTTTTTTTTTATATAACCATCTAATTTTTAGCTTCAAGGCTACGCTGAATATTTATCTGAATAGTTTTTCTTCTCTACAGGGGATCTGAAATATTGCTCTGTCACGTTATGAGTGATTTATTTTATTCATTTATATGAATAAGTAAAGTTGCAAATAACAAATAAATCAACGCCATATTTCTTACTGTGCTGTCGCCTTGACCGCTTGACCCGGTAAAAACCGGATGTCTGCATACATCATACATGTCGGTGAACTCGTGATGCAATGATATCATCGCGTGTTACTTTTGAGAAGTGTCAGTGTTTCTTTTGTTTTTTTGGTGGAACAAGAATTATTCTGAATAAACCTTTCATGAACTCCTTCCCTGTTTCTTTGGCACATTCTCATGACGTTTCCTCCATACACCCACGTGGGGTCCTTGGCCCTGCCCGTTTCCCTTTTCACCTGCCACACCCATCCACACACCTGTCGTGTCATCGGCGCCCCATTGTGTGATCAGTGTTGCGCCACACAAGTCGGGGCTGAGGTCAAAATGTTTTTTTTTTTTGTTTTTAATACTTTTGACTTAGCAATTCTTTCAACTTAGCGAAATGATCTGGTCGTGGCGGGCCGTGACAAGAACTGGAATTCTTAACGTGAGGTTCTTCCTATGACAAACACTGGTCTACCCTTCATAAAAGGATGTCTTAATACTGAGCCAAGCAGGAAACAGACCCACTCTACTTTCATGCTCCTTCCATGACATGCACCGACCTGATTTCCCAGATGAGTGGTATTGATGACAGTCACGTTGTTCGGACTCCCTTGGAAGGATGGAACTTAAACAGAAAAACAAAGTGGGGGACTGAAACTTTACCGCTGGAGACGAAAACGACTCGCATAAAGGAAAATAGGGATTTGTGAAAGGTTTCGGCGCAACATACCCATAATCTTGTTCAGGAACGCCACCAGATCCGTAGCAGCGACGTAGTCACTGGGGAAATGGACCTTCAAAGGCTTTCCCCCTTGAAGCAGGTCCGCCAATGGGGAGCCCTGCGGCACGAGTCGCGACCTGTGACAGTCAGATGACAAAATACAAACGCTAGTCTGAAAGACTCTTCACACAGAGGGTCGGATCCCTCTCCCACTCAAAAGCTGACAGCAGTGTGTTCATATTCTATGCGAAAATTGACCATCGATTGGTTATCGTTTAACTATCATTTCAAAAGCATATAAAGGATCATTTTGATTAGTATTCTCACCCATGACCTTGTGGCTATGGTTCCTGTTTGTTTCCTATTTTGTAAATATGACTTTTTTTCATATTTACATATATTTAACATAATAATAATTGTATTACAATACAAGGTATTACATTTTAGAGGTGAAACTACCCCGTAGGGTGATATGTGATGAATCATTTATTAGCCTATATTCATCAAAGTCTATATTGGGATAAGGTGAACTGATCAATTGTTGGACATTCAAATATGTCAAATGTGAGGAATATCTTATCGATAAAAAGTCCACACCCTGACGTGAGGGCGCCCACTTTTTTGGTTTTCTTTTTTCAGCGCGTCAGCGTTACGTGACAAAGGCCAGTGGAGCAAAGGCCCGTGACAGTAAGAGCCGGGTCTCTGAAAGAACAATCACAGCCTAAATTTAGCGGAGCTGAAGTTTCTGCTGTAAGCCAGCCATCCCTTAGCAGGTGGAAGGTTTGTAAAACTGGTTCTCCTCTCCACCACATCCCCTCCTGCCTCTGGAATTTGGATGACTGACAGAAGAACAGCTTAAGTTGCAAAAGACTGTTCCACGGTGTGATGCAGGTTTTGTTATATGGCTAGTTCAAACTGTGGCGGCTTGTGATTAAGCAAGGGTTAGGGGACGTGTCCCTCCTCCATAGGGGAATGTCTGTTGTTGGCTCTATTTCCGTGAGCAAGCCGACTAATCGTTACACGTCATGTTGTTAGGCACAGGTGTGCGTGTCCCTCCTCCGTGGCCCGAGGGCCTCGCGGTGACCTTTTCTACACATTCGGAGTGTTCTACGTTTTCGGAAACAGTGCGGGTGCTGTGATTCCGACGGAAAACGTAGCACCAAAGCCTTCTGTGAGACCATGGTAGAGAAAGTCGAGCAGGAGGAATAGGGTTACCGTGAGCTGCCTGTGGTTTCCTGAGAAGACTTTGAGGCAGCCGCCTCCCACAGGCGCGATTTGTTCTGACAGTTGCTGTCCGTGTTGCACATGAGGGTCTGCAGGAACGGGAAGAAGCCGGCGCTGGGCAGGTTGCGGGGTCCCACGTAACCTGGAGGAGACACGGCAAAAGTGTCGCTGTAGTGAGAATGTGTGAAAACGTATTTTTTTGATTATCAAAAATGGGCTGTGCCTCAAAAAAAGCTGCTTCAGAGGCCAAAGAATGTTTTGGGAACGTTGCGAAACGGCATGTCTAATTTTCTTTCATTCTTCAGGTTATAATGCACAGATTCTTTTTTTAAATCAGGCACAATGAGTGGGCTAATACTGATACCTATTTCTCCTATGATACCTAGCCATTCTAGTTATGTATATATGGCAAATATTTGAGTTCCAGTTTGAATACAGGAGCAAACATGTCATTCAAGCAAATGGCATGTTATGACTATATCCAGATAGTCAAACATCATAAATATCATATAATAGCATCAAGGAAGGGTTAAAGTGCTTTCTACCTCTCAAGTTATGTGTATGGATTGATTTCTGACACCAGCATTTAAAAGCCTGACATAATCTCTCCACTACCAATAAGTGACTAATACCATCTTTTGTCGGAAAATAATTTTCGCTATGTTTTGAATTTGGAAAAAAAAGGATTAAGATCGAGTTATGAGGCCACAGTACCGGGGGTACCGGTTGTCTCACCGGTATCCAGTCCTGGCAATGTAATCTCAGGAAGTAACTTTCCAATCTTGGCAAGAGCGTCGGGGAAACACATTTTATTATGCTTGGTCATGGTGGTAATTATGAAGCCTTTGTTGACCAAAGTAAAAACTGGAATTACATGCGCACCCTCAGTCACCTTTTGTAAGTTTGCGGAGCAGGACGCGAAGAATTGACTCGTGAGAGGGAAGGCGGGAGAATACCAATAAAATATAACATGGCATTTAACAAAAGGAACACATGTTGTGTGTGTATGTGTGTATGGCTATGTCACTATTCATTGGCAACAAAAGGTGAGAGGAAGTCAAATTCAGCGTAAGTGCTGTCCACCAATGGAAACAAACAAAAATAATAATATATATACTGTATATATAATGTATACTGTAAATACCTACATACAGACACCAACGCACGCACGCACGCACACACACATACACACCATTGGAACGCAACCTCCAAACACAACAGGAGTCACGGTCATTCAGCGTGATCAGATAGTGGAGATGCTTTTGTTGCCTGTTCTAGGTGTGGTCCAGCAGTGTTCTCGTTTCCCACTTGTATTGAAACGGTACATCAGAAAAACACTGACCACGAGAGGGGAGTGCCATTGTTCAGCTTTTAAATTGGTATACACTGGGGTTATCAAATGACACGAGGTTCCCTGCATCTGTACAATCTGAGCCAGCAAAAGAAAAATGGGCAGACAAAGAAGGAGGATTAACATGTCACATTAAAACCAGAAAAAAAAAAAAAGTCACACGGCCCGTTTCATTTTACTGAGGCTGTACCGCGTATGATGCAAATATTTTCTCCATCACAGGGATAAGCACATGATGCTGTGTGAAGTCTAGGTAGGTTGTAACGTGAAATCAAACACTGTCCCTGAGCACTTTTAAGATGCGGATGAATAGCGTGTTCTGGGTTAATATAGTTTAACACATAAAGGAGGCCCAACACCAAGTCAACAGTGTGGGGATAGGCCGGAATCTGAAGGGGCCCCTTGTGTTTGTGTTGTGATCCTTCTCTTTACTTTCATTGTGAAATTTGAAAGTCTCCCAATGAGCAGTTCAACAAACAGAGACTCGACACGTCCAGTCACCCCTGCGATGTGAACATAACTAACCAGCCGTGGATCAGCAAGAAGACGCTCATTTCTCAAGTCACCCACTTACATGTTTCTTTCACGACTGGAGGGAACTGGTGGCGGGTCATGGCGATGATGATGAAGATGACCAGAGGCCATCCGATGAGGGTCAGGGACCATACCTGCGAGACAAAATGTCACCACTCGAAGAACACTAACGCGCCAGTGTATTGATTCATTCATTTAGTAAACACAGAGTATTCAGGGATAATGATTTCATATTCCCCCCTCCTCTTTTCTAGAGTTATACTAATGCTGACAAAATAAAATAACTCACCGGCTGTCTGACAACCTTCAGGCCATTCTTCCAGAGAAGAAGACGGAGCTGTTGGAAGAAAGCCATCAGCAGAGGAGGCTGAGGTGGAGAACCAATAGAAAAAAATCTGATCAGTTCACTGATATATGAAACACTCAGCACCCTAGGTTAGGTAATTAGG
>JAFBJU010000502.1:125855-214644 GCA_016785305.1 Colistium nudipinnis | reverse complement strand
TCAATGTCATTAAAACTGACAATTGGTTTAATCAATCACATTAGTCACATTACATCCAGTTCATATAGAGTTTCATGATATTTTCTTTTAAGTCTGTTTCATTCGGGATATTACATTTCAAATGTTTATGACGTTGTGACTATTTAGCGACAACTAACGGTTTATTTATTTCATTTCACTGTCTGCACTAATAAGGTTAACTTAAAGTAAGGGTATTTATAGATTTTTTTGACACTGTTGGCATTGTCCAATCATAGAATATACACACACGATTTGTATTTGATTTATTTTTGAATTTCCCACATCGACAAGAAGCCCTTAACAGTACGGCGAGCAACAAAACTTGGAAAACTGCCCTTTGCTGGTATAGTTTGAAAAACAATTACACCTGTTTAATTTGTTTTGTTTTAGCGAAAGTTAACCATCATTGACGGCCATCAGACTACCCCACATGCATGAGACAGTGTCTGGATGGACTCAAAATCTTGATGAAACTCGGTGATATTTAATCTCCAAACACGTGCACCTGGTATTGAAAATACACCATCGAAATACATTCTGATAATTGATAACGAAGGCACCCACCTGCGTAGGACCCTCCTCTTGTTTATCCAAGCGAGGTGTTATCTGACTGTGGCTCGCAGGCTTCTGATGCAGGACATGTCGCTAGCGGGATTCTCTCTTCATCAGTAGGTGATGGGAGAAAAGAGGGGAAAAAAAAGGAATATTAAAACACGATAGGACGCAGAAAGTGGCGAGGAAAAAAATGAATAAAAAGTACGGTTCTTCCTTGGTAATGGCCAAAAAAAATGGGGAAAAAAATGAATGTGAGAACTACCTTGCACCTGTCGCCTCTGGAGTGTGTGGGAATATCTCGCGTCGAGAGAATGACGATGTAAATCTGTGGAGGTGGGCGTGACCTGTAACCCGTCAGCCCGGAACAACAGGGAAGCGCGTGACCGCTAGTGCACACGCACCTGTATAGGATGACTTTGAGATTTACTCTCTCACTTACTCTGACTTTTTTCTATTTCTTTATGTAACCAATGTTGTTTTCGAATATAATAAGCCACGGGCTTAAATGGAAATATCACTTTATTAAAAGTATAGCAATAGCTTCAAGCCAGGGCGAGATCGTAAAATTCACACGCACGCACGCACGCACACAAACACTAACTTATCATTACTGTTCGACAGCAGGGAGAGTGTGATTTAAAGGTGACACGCAACACAGTTACACAAGCCTGTGAGGTGTTGTCGGTGAGGCAAAGGCCTCCGCTGGGAAAAGTGACTCAATTATCATGTGAGGCCACCGAAGGGACAAGTTAAAAAAAAAAAAAAAAAAAAAACACGGCCTTGAATTCTCCAGACACCACAAATCTCGTGATTACTGTATGTTGGGACACCACAGACATATGAAACCAAAGTGGCACCGACAGAAAAAGGAAACGAACAATGTAACCATGTCTTTCCACGTCTGCACACAAAAAAACATCAAAGCACAATATATGACGCCTCTGCTCTCCGCCTGTGGTGGCAGCAAAGGAGGCATTGGCGACATTTTACACAAACGTAGTGTTTCACAGAGATACCCATCATCCCCGGTGGACACACTGGTTTTGCATCGCGAGCAGAACGCGCCTTCGACAGGTAAGCTCCATCATGCCTTTGGTATGAAGGCATTTCATCATCACGTTTGAGAGGGGCCAGTGTGATCAGCTGCAATTGGTAAACTGGCACGTATCCCTTGGAATAAAAACAATAGGTGTGTCGTAAGATTGCAGATTGATAGTGTTACAAACAGTGACCCTTTCGTGTCTCAATCACTTTTCAGGGCAGTACCATGAGCGGTATCCCTTTCTCGAAAAAAAACACACTTTTTTTTGGCCGTTTCGGTCATATTTTTTGAAGCTTTTCAACATCAGGCGATTTTAGCGTAACCACCAAAGTAAACGATGTTACTACTTGTGCTGCATAAAACCATGTCACAAGGGAGGCAAGTTATCCCCCCACAAACACAGTGGAGATTTGGCCTTCTAAGGTATCCTGTGCCGGTTATAACCACTACTAGTGCTATGAGGCAGTGTCTTTGGAAGCGGGTTCCCTTTTTCTTTTTTTTTTCTGAGCTTGTGTAACGGCAAAAGAATGCTTTTGGCCCGGCTTCTGCCTTTGTCCTGGTAATAAATAGAACGCCGTCATAAATAAGAATCACATAGAACACCAGGGTGTGATGAAGGAAACCGCATACAACCTGAAAAATATATGCACATTTAATTGTTGAGCATAAGAGTGACACGTGTTTGGCAGCCGAGCCTAAGCCTTTCCAGCTTAAGGTTCAGTCACAGTGGTCAATACAGACCGGATGGCACAACAATGAAAGCATTAAAAAAAAACTAATCTCAATAAAACAGAAAAAAATCTCCTCCGACTGTAAGCAGGAGAAAGAAATGTCACTTTTAACACTGCTGGTTGGCGCTTGTGTGTGTCGGGGGTGAGGGAAGTCAGAGGTGACGTCAGTAAACAATTTTCCAGTGCGTGGGCTGTTCACATTCTTTCTCAGCGTCCCCACAGAAACGGTTGTATGTAGTTTTGGGGTCGAAGCCCAGGATCTCCCTCTCTTCGTGGATCCGGAACGAGAAGGTGGACACGGATGTTCCGATGAAGAATCTGACGAAAACAGACACAGAGCAAAGAGAGACAGAAACCTGTGACCCCGGCCAACCCCGACTAGTTTTTCAAGTTGAAATATTTTCCATAGTGAGGTAACAATTAAAACTAAATTATGTGGCCTTGTAGGAAATGGGTTAGTTTTGGAATATGTTTTGTGTCGAAGATTTGAGATTAAACTAGGGGAAAAAATGTATGTGATGTGCTGTTTAGAAGAAAAATCCGCAGATTCCTTTAAAAAAAAAAAGAGGCCGCGTGTGCACAGTAAAGCACAGTAACCTCTTATAAGGACCAAATTGGTCATGTCAAATATGTGCAACGTTCCGGTCCGATACCATGAAGTACACAAATGACCTGTTATGAATTCATACAACAAACCATTTACCTCGCATGGGCACATATCCACTGGTCGATGATGGCCACTCCTCCATCTTTAAGGAGCTCCAGGTCCTCCACCGAAGGCTGGAAACGCACCATGTCTGGCAACAACTTTTTCAGCTCCTTCAATTCTAAAATCATTTCAGAGCATGCGTCATGAATATGTGAATAGGGGACGTGCTGCTACTGCGTATTAATCTGCACTATTATTGCCTGTTAATAATGCTGCACCCTATCTCGGTTTTACCTTCTTCATCGGCGTCTGTTGCGACAAACACTTTGTCGACCTTGTGCTTCTTCATCAGGCTGCGCATTTTTTTGACTGCCCCTTTTAGGCTGGGTACGTCCTCTCGGTGACCCCAGATGAAGTCCTTCCTGCGCAGGTGGACCCCCAGATATGCGCCGCCTTTAGCTGAGCCCAGCTTAGCCTGAAAATGAAACAACAATGGCAAAAAACTATTTTGAACTTTTGCTTGAGTATGGATAGTAAAAATGCTGTGATTTGGTTTTTATGTCAAGAACTTAAGAGAGTGTTATTGCAGTTTTCTTCCAATATAAAATGAATGATTGTGGGGGTTAGGTAAGCCAAAATAGTAAGACATATTTTTGAAGTGGAGGGATTTTACTGCGCATGACGATGTGTTCAAGTGATCAGCGTTAATACATCAAAAGCCAGCATCGGCACAACCACGCACACATCATGTCACATTCAGAGGCGCCGACTCACTTTCATGCGCGTCCAGTCCTCACTGTATACGGTTCGGTCCCCGTCGTCTGTGGAGTTCAGGTGGTTCGCTCTGAAGTCATCGCCGATGATGCGCAGGTGCTTGGCGAAAACCATGCTGCGGCGGGTCTGAGGCACAAGCAAAGACAAGTTGCAGAAATTCAGAGTACAGGTGTGCCTTATAAAAAAACCCAGGCCTTAGGGTTATAATTTCTACGAGAAAACAGCAGTGCTTATCCTGATATTATGAGGTGTGTCACCCAACACCAATATTTCTGTGTGACAAAACAGCCGGTTCGTCGACTTACATCCCAGTAATCTTTCCCGGCATAGTGATCGTGAAGGAGCGTCTCTGCTCGGTCGAGCATTACTGATCTGCAAGACAGAGGCAACACGCACACGCGCGCGCACACAAAGGTTTCGGTAAATGTCACCAAGATGTAACAAAACAAACAAAGCAACAAGCAACCGAACTGACGCAAGAATGAAGTCGGATGGCTTTCGGCTTTTTAGTCTGATCAAAACACTTGGCTGTGTTTTGAAGGATTTTTCTGCTCACTCGTCAGGTCGTTCACTGCTACGACAACTATATATATATATAATATATTTGTTGTCTAAAGGAACTAGGTCGACAGCGTTACTCAAGTCAAATAACCAATGAAAGCCGAGCCACAAGTGTGAATTTATCAGTTCAACAACAAGATATTATTAGCACCAAATGAAATACCCCAACTACATTTTGGTATTACTCTTGAATCACATCACTCACAATCACATTTGTTTGAGTAGGAATAAATAGGACTGAAACATATTTGACACTGTTGAATTATCTGTCACAGAACCCACTTTACCAGCAGACTATCTATACATGGTGTATGTCTATGTCAGATGTCAAAGTATTTTCCATCAGCACGTTGCTCTGTTGACTCACGTCACGGTGATGTTGTTCTGAAGAACGGGAGCCATTATGGAGGCGTGGCCTTGGGCGGACAGACATGTCACGTTTCGAGCTCGCGTTTCCTCGTAGCCCCAAAACCAGCCCCTTAAAAGACACACAGAAAAGATAAATGAGATAAATGTTGATGACGAATGGAGAGAAGAGTGATGTGCAGGCAGGAAGGCAGAGGGAGACGTCATTCATGCAAAATAAGTTTGAGGGTGATCCAACTCTGTCTGAAGACGGTCAATTCAGTTATGCTACTGTAATAACCAATTCAAAAAACTTATACATTAAACCCATGTGAAAAGGATGAGCTGCATCACACTGTTTTACCTGGAGTAACCCTGTTTATCTCTGGAGTACATCGACTTCTCTATGCACGGCCGCTCATCAACTTTTTCTTCCCATTTTCCATCAGTCCATCCCTCGGCGTAGTTTTGCAGAATCAGAACCTGGTCTATGAAAGGGCCTCCATTCTCTGGGGTCGCAAAAGAGGTCATTAACAAAATAGAGGCACAAAACACACACATATCGTCGGCAGAAAATAAGGTAACGGTCAAAAACAAAAGCTCACCAGCGATGAATTCCTCATACTCGATGACAGGCACGTTGGCCTGCAGGCTGGTGAGGCTGAAGAACTCGGCCCAGGGGATGCGCGACTGGTGGAGGTTGGGGCTCTGCCAGTGGTAGAGTCGACCCCACGGGGGAAGCACCAGTACCCAGTCATCCCCCACTTTCCTCAGAGTCTTCACCAGGGAGGCCATGCGGATGTACACGTCCCTGCGCAGGTTGAAACCCTCCGGGGGGTTCACGTCATACAACAAGTACCTGAAAGGATAGGAAAAGCTCAGTTTAAAGATGCTAGGGATGCAAAAAAAAAAAATCTAAATTAAATGGCAGCACGGCTCTTCGGTGAATGAACCCCAGAGTGAAGGATAGTCTTTATTAAAACATCAAAGCTACCACATCCAGCAGGAAGGAAATGGATGCCCCCACAAACTGGGGAGCTAGTAGCTTTATAATACATCTACCTGTGCCCCTATACTGAGGTATAGATATTAATAACCAAGTAAACCATTTTCTTAAAAAGCTTAAAATCAACGAAATCTCTTATCATGTTCTCAACAGCCTGTGGTCAATCATGATGTCCGCATGATTTCAATATTAACCATGAGCAATGACGAACTTAAACTCCACATCTGCACAGAAAGGGGGACCCTAAGGCAATGTGAGACTGTTGTTCTATAGTGGGCTGCTTTATGAACCAGCTAAACGCCGAGCTTCATAGCAGCACAGCAGTGTTTTAGAAATGCTGCGTGAGTACCGATTTACGATGAACGCGTGGTTCATACACGCAGAAAACTCTAAAATCGCTCACTTTTAGCATGGAGTCAGGTGCACCTCTGGGTCCATTCATGTTTACAGGGCTTTTTTACACGCGCCATAATTCGGCAGACGAGACTGTGGGCACCCTTAAATGGACAAGAGTGTCACTGTGAGCTGGAGCCACGGTCACATTGAACGTTTCAGCTGAATAAAACGCATTAACTGTTGCTAGTTATGCGTTAGCATGTTATGCTAACGGCCGCGTAGGTGTGTGCACTCACCGTAGATCCCTCGCGGCAGAGACGGACAAAGTGGCCGCGTGGCTCGCACTGAACACATCGTCAGTGTTGACCGTCTGAAACCCTGCGAAAGCCGCGACCACAATCAAACACAAAGCAGCAAAAGAGGAGGTCGAAATAATGTTTATGTCCGGTAAATGCACACATCTGTGCGCCATATTTCCTCAGGGCCAGCCACGCCACTTCCGGGAGGGTAGAAAGCGTCTGCATCGTTGCCCAGCAACCGACTAGAACGTCTTCCATTCAACGGGGAATACAGTCTAGTATTATGTGGTGTTATAATGCATACTATTTTTTTTTACCAAGACGATTAAATAATTATTGAAAAACAACAGCAACAATGCAATTGTAGTGTTTAGGAGACAACCAAGCCCACACATTACATCGTCTACCAGAAAAAGAACAGCGCCATCTTGTGGCCTCTTTGTGTTACAGTACCTACTATATCCAGCATACAGAAGCTGGTGTGGTTTGGTAAAATTCCGTGTTCGAGCGGATCACAACACAGCTCATTTCCGCTACGACTTTCAAAACAAAGCTATATATAAAACACTTGACATTACTTTGTTGTGAACATTTAAACGCACGTGTTATGGATAAATCTTGTAAGTTTTACCAAACGACCGCGTTATTTCGGTCTGTGGACATATGACAACTACAACAACTTTACTGTGCTACTTTAGTTTTCACTCTTGCTCATTTATGTCACGGGTTGGCTATGTAACATACTATGTAATACGTAAAAGTTTGAACTAGTCTTTTCAGTTTTCGTACCACTGGACTGTCATCCTTTTTGACTTTGAATATGTGCAAAATGAATGAAAACAGCAGATTGTTTGACAAATAATTTTAATATGGCTTTGTTTAATGACTCAATCAAAAATAAAACAGAATGTAATTGGGAGAAAAAATACTGTACAACAACACAGATTCCGAACATAAAATTTTCCTTTGTGCAATATGTTTAATTTTCATTCTGATGAAACAAATCGAAAAGGAGCATTCAAGTAAGAACTGCCATGGCACAATAAAGATATAACTTTAGACTGAAGGTGGATTGTTTAAATTAAAAAAGGGTCAATATTTAACCAAATATTTCTCAATTTGAAACCAACATGACTTTTTTCTATTTGTGAAACAACACATTTTGTCACAGAAAGTAAATGCCACAAGACAGCCAGTCTGTCTAATATTCCTCTCCATCCTCATCCTCTTCAAACGAATCGATGCCCACCTCTTCATAATCCTTCTCCAGCGCGGCCATATCTTCTCTGGCCTCCGAGAACTCTCCCTCCTCCATGCCCTCGCCAACATACCAGTGGACGAAGGCCCGCTTGGCGTACATGAGGTCGAACTTGTGGTCGAGGCGGGCCCAGGCCTCGGCGATGGCGGTGGTGTTGCTCAGCATGCACACGGCCCTCTGCACCTTGGCCAGGTCTCCGCCAGGAACCACAGTGGGAGGCTGGTAGTTGATGCCCACCTTGAAGCCGGTGGGACACCAGTCCACAAACTGGATGGTGCGCTTGGTCTTGATGGCCGCGATGGCCACGTTGACGTCTTTGGGCACCACGTCGCCGCGGTACAGCAGACAGCAGGCCATGTATTTGCCGTGACGCGGGTCGCACTTCACCATCTGATTGGCCGGCTCGAAGCAGGCGTTGGTGATCTCGGCGACGGACAGCTGCTCGTGATAGGCTTTCTCAGCCGAGATGACCGGGGCGTAGGTGGCCAGAGGGAAGTGGATACGGGGGTAGGGCACCAAGTTGGTCTGGAACTCGGTCAGGTCCACATTCAGGGCTCCGTCAAAGCGAAGGGAGGCTGTGATTGAAGACACAATCTGGCTGATCAGCCGGTTGAGGTTGGTGTAGGACGGGCGCTCGATGTCCAGGTTCCTGCGGCAGATGTCGTAGATGGCCTCGTTGTCCACCATGAAGGCGCAGTCAGAGTGCTCCAGGGTGGTGTGAGTGGTCAGGATGGAGTTGTAAGGCTCAACCACTGCGGTAGAAACCTGGGGGGCTGGGTAGACGGCAAACTCAAGTTTGGACTTTTTACCAAAGTCAACCGAGAGTCTCTCCATAAGCAGGGAGGTGAAGCCTGAGCCGGTGCCTCCACCGAACGAATGGAAGACCAGGAAGCCTTGGAGACCAGTGCACTGATCGGCCTACAGGTATAAAGAAAGTGAAACATTTCTATGCATTATTAAATCTGTCACAAAGAGAGAAAAAAAAAAAAAAAGGTCCACATTTTTTGTTAAAAACAAAGCTTTGGCCCTCAGGCCTTCTTCAGGATCAGCCGACTGTCTGTCCATGGGATTCATGGGATCTTGAAAAAGACCCGAGGGCCAAAATACACGTCTGAAACGAACAAAGATCCATAAGCTGCAAGAGAGTGCAACACTGCTCTTAAATCTACAGTTAGGGGTCAGCATCTCTCTACAATAATTGATATACACACACTATTGCAGTATTAATCTGTGATTACCTCTGTAGGCTGCGTACAAACCCGCTCATGGCATCTGCACTTATTATATACACTTTTACCACTTAAATATATTTTTGCATGCAGGTCTCATTATTACAATTGACAGGCTCATCCCTGCGTGGCTGAACATGTAGGTGCACGTTTTCAGCGCACAGCTCCGTGCAATGCGGGGGGTTCAAAGTATGGAATGTTTTGGCGAGGGGGGAAGGAACTGTGAATGGGGGAAAAAAAAAAAAAAAAAAGCTAATCCCAGAGAGCCCTACCAGCTTGCGGATCCTGTCCATGACAGAGTCAATGCTCTCTTTGCCGACGGTGTAGTGTCCGCGAGCGTAGTTATTGGCGGCGTCTTCCTTTCCGGAGATCAGCTGCTCAGGGTGAAAGAGCTGACGGTAGGTTCCTGTGCGCACCTCATCTGCAAAATTGGAGAAAACAGAAAGAGTTGAAGAGACTAATAATAGAATATATACCGGGTAAAAAAAAAAAAATACCGCTATAAATTGTTTTGCAGAGGCCACAGCGTACAATGGAGGATGTTTTTCTGGCCATTTATACTCAAAATCAACATATTGCAAAGGTTAGATAACACAGGCCCTACACTGCCACACAAAAGTGGACAAGCTTCACTCCATCACACGACTGACCTATGACGGAGGGCTCCAGGTCGACAAAGATGGCCCTCGGGACGTACTTCCCAGAACCAGTCTCACTGAAGAAGGTGGTGAAGGAGTCGTCGTGACCTCCTATGGGCTTGTTGCTTGGCATCTGGCCGTCGGGCTGAATGCCGTGCTCCAGACAGTACAGCTCCCAGCAGGTGTTCCCCATCTGGACACCGGCTTGGCCGACATGGACAGAGATGCATTCACGCTGGAAGAGAAGAAGAAGAGATGGTTTAATAAGAGTAGCTGTAGAATTGTGAGTGTCTTTCCCCCCGCCCCATCGGTAGTTCGAATGAATAATCTTTGTTTTGCTGTTATGAATGGCAAAAACATTTTTTGACAATATAATCCGATTTATCCTTATTTAAAGGAAGTGGGAATCCAAATGATTGAGGATTGACTCTGCCACTAGGTGGAAGCAAAGAGAGATTTAAGACAATTGTGAGATTTCATGCAGCTGTCACTGGATGTCATGCAACTGTCTATTAGCACACGACATGAATTTAAAATGGAGGGTGAACTGAGAAACCAAGGGACACGAGACATACACAACAACATTCCTGTTTAGATAGCTTCGTCCTCCAAACGTGTTCACCTGGTTTCAAAGAATCATATTATACTATTGAACTTTTTGAGAGTTCCTTCATATTCTTTACTAAATTGTTAAAAAGTAAATTTCAAGATGTTACTTTGACAATATAAACCAGAAAAAATTCAAAAATCAATTTAATGTTTTTTGTAGTTTTTTTTTAAGAAACTTTACCTTTTTCTGTTTGGTATGGAATACAAGATCTTTGCCTGGATCAGAGGCTCAAATAAGTAATCTTTCTTTTAAAATATTTTTTTTACGACTGCACGGAAAGGAGTAACAACATTTCACATTGTGTAGATTTACACCTTCATGTCTGGCAGCTATTTTTATTAGCTGCCCCCCCCCCTCACATTTAACTTTTCTGTGATCACACAGATGAGCAAAAGTGGGCGAGGGGACCGTGGCAGTGGTGGAAAAAGGTCATCATCAACGTGAAACGATGATGATTTTTAAATGTATTTAATACTTCATTCCAAGAGTTTTGAATATGACCCCCCCCCCCAATGCCGCCTGACTGGTTTGGGTTGAGAGAGCAGCTGCTATTTTGAGTTCCTCACACTAACCTGACACCTAGCTGAGGGCTCACTGTTTGCGTAAACACTGAGAGGTAGGCCACCAAAATAGTGGTCACAGCTAAAATATTGTTTTTCTATGGAAAGTGTTCCGTAACGCGAGTTCATTCGACGTTAAAGCCGGAAGACGACAGACATTGAGAACTATTACTGGAAAGCTGAGATGTTTTGTTTTTTTTTAAAACCAATTTGACTATGAGTAAGCAACAGTAAATGCAGGGCTCAACTCAAAGAAAAAGTATTCTCCAACTGTCAAAGGCTTCCTCTCCCTAAAACCTGTCAGGGTGTGTCTGCATATGACGAGAACAGGAACGGGTCTGAGGCTCCACCTCGAGGGCGAGAGATTTCAATGTTGTTAGTGGACAGACCTGTCTCTAAATATCCGGTCAAAGGCAGACAGCAAGAGAGGCGAAGTTAATGAGGTAGACCGCAAAGAAAGCAAAGAGAACGATCAATTTGTTAAAAGCTTTTTTTCCAGGTCAGCAAGCATGGGAATAGTGATCCTGTAACAGCTTGTCATCTCAGTACGTTTTGCTCCTATAAAAAAAAAAAAAACTTAATGTACTGTAATGACAAGGAGAGGATAGATAATTGTACTGGAAAATTGCCCAGTTCCACATCGTCACGCATTCGAACGATAATTATAATGCAGTCCCTGGGAAGGTAGTCAAACCCTTTCACCTTTCTGAACACTTAGCTGTGCTGTAGATTTATATAGCAAAAATGTTTTACAATGTACAAAGAATTCTCCAAATGCCATTGGTTTATGGAATTTGCAAAAGACATCTTGGCAGACTTAGCGCAGGTCATTCCATTCTCCTCTGAAGCTCCATTTGGTGGAATGGGAAACATTTGTGAACTTGTGAACTCCAGAGTTCCATCAAAGTGTGTGTGTATCGATACGCAGAAATCTAAAACGTTTGTTCTAAAATAAAACCTATAAAACATAGACACACACACAGATCAGGGAGTCCGATTTTTTAATCTTACCCATGGATTGGCCTTTTTTTTTATTATTATTGATATATATCCTTAAACAGAAGACGGTTTTGACCTTTCTTCTGTTGCCACCACAGCCCAGAACCTCCCATATAAACTATGTCATTTTTATGATGTCTTTGTAAGAGTACAATAAAATGTGACCGTGACAAGCACCCAGAGTGTATAACGATTGTACTGTGTGGTAAATGCTCAGAATGCCACACAATGTCATGTTGGTTTCCCCAGTAAGATAAACAAAGTAGCCGGAAATTTGCCTAGGATCACGACACATCTCGTATGTTGCGTGCCCAAGTTATATTTGACTTACAAATCATCGATCCACTGTAGAAGCACTGCTGACGCCAATTAGGAATAATGGCTATCTTGGGACAGCCATGTGAATTCACAATGGTCCTTTGTTTTTTAGGTTTATTACATATTTTTTCCAATATGGAGACAAAAGTTGATGAATCAGGACTATTTGATTAAGGCGGTTATACCGGAACGGTTGACTCGGTACACAACGAGAGCATTTGGTCTTTACCTGCAGCACTGACAAAGCAAACAGACTGTGTTTATACTACACTGTGCAAACAGAACACAAAGCTGCGTGTGTTAGTGTGTGTACTACACTTTATGACCCTGGAACATATGACTTTTACATGTCAATGTTTGTGTCAAATCAACTTTTCCAGGAATTACTCATGCTATACTATTAAAAAGCTAGATGTCCCATTATAATAGAATCATCAAGCACTTTTGCTTACATTTCTTGTTAAAGTTACAAAAGTCCAGCACAAGTCGTGCTTTTACATTGATTTATATTCTACTTTTAGAATCCTATCTTTGGATTTGGAGGGAAAAATATACCCTGCACTGCACTGGCGCAGTTTGACTTGTTGATAGATTTATTGGGGGGAGACACACCTAAATTCCTGACGCACCAAAACCAAGTGAAGCATATAGAAAACAGCAAATACACTAGAATGTTTTTGTTTGTTTTTTTATTCAATATCAAGCATTGCTTCTTCATTTTATCAAGAGAAGAAGAACAAGCTATAGGACTAATTTATCTTGTCTGTGCCGATTTGTGTTGATTCATCAGCACCAGCTGAGGCCAGGAAAGCAGCAGGCTCAGCCTTCCTTCCTGCCAGTCAGTGTGACAGGGTTCTATTTCTGAGCCCTGTGGGGCTCCTGCTGCAGCTCACAGAGCTGCTGCTGCTGCTGCTGCATCCCACCTTTAATCTGGCACACTCATCTAAATATAGTCCTTGACGCACTTCATAAAATAGTAAAAAAAAAACAGCTAACGTGTTCGCGAGGGAGATTAAACACACCGCAGATGAAAACGGATTCTTACCATTGTGGATTGTGGGTTGAAAGTCTCGTGCTGGGGGGGAACTTGTCGGAGTCTGGTGCAGATTATGTGCAGCCTCTCACTGACGCCTCAATGTGGTCCGAGAGTGAGCGAATAATACCAGGTGGGACGGTCGCGCGCACGTTATATTCCACTGCAAACCACTCCCAGCAGTCCCTCTGACGGGGACGCGCGCCATGAGCGCGCATGACTCGTGAGACGTAAACTTTCTGTCGATGAGTCAAATTAGAGGCCCGCGGGACAAATCCGGTCCATCTCACACACACACAGATTGCAAAGAAAACAATATATTTGTTTTATAATAATAATAATATAACGCTATGCCATTAATTCAATTTTAGTGACCACTACATTTACTCCAATGCATCTTGAGTTTGTTACCTCCGCAATGACAGCTTGTCGCCACTGGATGGCAGTGATTCGACACCAGCCGTTTCCCTTCAGCTTTTTTTTTAAATTATTGTTATTTATAAATATATTTCCGAAAGCCTTCAAATAGAAAATATGAGAATGAGAGTTAGACACTTTATCTGTGAAGGAGGCAAAGCACAAAGATACATAGTTATGAACCGGGTTTTGGAATCAGAGGCTCTAAAAAGGCATTTATTGGAAGTAGGTTTTAGTTTTGCAGATAGGATATTTCAAGAGAAAAATGAAAGAATCCACTGGGAAAAGTTATAATAAGAATCATTCACAATGTCTTGAATATATTGAATTACCACCCCCTCAGTTTTGCGGCCAAGTAACTCAAATCCTTCCTCTTACGTAGGTTTTGTTGATCTGTTTTAGTGAGCCCTTCTGAGGCTCGACAATGTGATAACAATGTGGTCAGGGCCACACGCCGTCTCTTTCCTTGTGGGTGGGAGGGACGTCCTGTAAACCAACCTGTAACCCGGACTGCCACGCCAATGGATCTGCCGACACTGACGCTTTTTGGGCGCTAGAGGTCGCAGTCGCTCCACTGGGACTCCCTCTGACTTTAAACGGTGTGCTAGAGAGCGTCATGTGACATCTACAAGTCACGTTGAAATCACTGCAGTGGGTCCTGGAAAGAGCTTTTGCATGTTATGCGAACCTCCAGCCACCCTGCTTTCTGTATAAGGTGGAATTTTCCGATTCTAAAGGCGCTGCAGTGCTATCAACCATGGATGATACATATTGTGCTGACATTTTGCTGATTTTACAATAAATTAGCTCCCAAGATCTTTCTTTCTTACTTTCTTTTTTTCTTTCTCTCTTTCTTTCTTTCTTTCTTTCTTTCTTTCTTTCTTGCTGGCTTGCGCAGCATTAGGATTATTAGGAACCAAAAGATTCCTTGTGGGGCACTGGGGACCGACATATACTCCCAAACGATGGAACTACGTCAGTGCTTTACATGACTCTGGCAACACCTATTGGGACAACAGCAAAATGTCTGTGTTATTTTGAATATTCTGTATGGACCAGTTTATTAATGAAATATGTAATTGCTTTATCACTAACGTCGTCTCTACAAAGCAACAATATATTGTCACACGCTTTACGCTGCATTGCTTTGCATGGTTGATGGTCAAGTAACACTCGCATCAGCGACAGCGTTTGTTACTGATGAGTCACTCGGCCTCGGGAGAGAGACGAACCTTGCAGTGAATATGTGTGCAGCTGATACGGTGGTATCACTCTTAGCCTCCTGGCCACTGCAGACATCATTTTTAAAGGGACCCAGGGGATGTTTTTCTAAGAGCGCGAGAAGCCGAGTCAGCGTAGGCTCATCGAGATAGGAATGGTGGGAATAGCAAGGACGAATTCATGTATTAATTGCTTACATGTTTTGGCCACAAATATGTAACTGATTTTGCCGAATCAACGTTGCCTCAACATTGCTGTATGTTTTCCATTTTTGGAGTTACAGTGGCGGGTGGCCTTTGGAGCCGAGCGTTCTGCCTTTAAGGGCGGTTTACGGTAACGTTTATTGTCTAATCTTTGCTCAAAGGTTCCCTTGTCATAAAATGTTGACGCAGCGACCGAGCGAGAACAATAGCAGGTTGTTGTTCTACCCTAAACTGTGACATAAAGTCCGGCATCGGAAAACCACAAGGTGACACGAGATGAAGTTGCCCTCCCCGCTACTTTAGGAAATCTGAGGTGCACAAATATACACACTGGTACAAAACACTCACAGACTCACACAATGGGCGGGGTGGTGACCTCGTTTTGCATGGTGTCTATGTCTATGTCAATGATGATCTTATCCCGGTCTCATCAGTACGTTCTCTGATTACATCTCAGATTAAATCACTGCTCACCTTCAGCGGCAGGTATATAAGCACTGAGTGAGACAGTTGCCTCCAGTAAAGCATCTTCCCCCCCCCCGATACCTGGACGTTGGAGAAGAGAGATAAAATATGGTAAGATACGGTTTGCCGTGCTAAAAATCTAGGGGAGCACTTGACATCACAATGTGCACTGTATTCGGTCTAAATTGTTGTTTTAATAAGTAAGAAAATAAGTGAGAGATGTTAAAAAAAAAAAGTGTATTTATAATTGTTCGAATCTTTACCAGTCTGTAACAGACAAAGTGGACTATCATCAGTGTTTTATTTGAAAATGCACATTGCAGACATTTTGATTGTAAACTGATGCTTCTGGGAGCTGAACATTAAACACAGAACTCTCTGCAGCGTGAGTGTATCTCTGTTCACGTGGGCCAAGCCGGAGCCCAGATGGGCAATGCATGCTGGGAGCTGTACTGCCTGGAGCACGGGATGCAGCCAGATGGACAGATGCCCTCTGACAAGACCACTGGAGGAGGAGATAACTCCTTCAACACCTTCTTCAGTGAGACGGGGGCAGGAAAGCATGTGCCCAGGGCCATCTTTGTCGACCTGGAACCCACTGTCATTGGTCAGTCGGCGTTGCTTATGATGTATAACCTTGAGGCTTTTCACGCATTTATGATTTTATTCATCTTCAATTGCCCCTGCTACAGATGGAACTACGGTATCAGCTGTTCCACCCTGAGCAGCTGATCACAGGAAAGAAAGATGCAGCCAACAACTACGCCCGCGGACACTACACCGTCGGCAAGGAGATCATCGATCTGGTCCTGGACAGGACTCGCAAACTGGTGAGAGCTTAGATCTATTTCTTTGCTCGGCAGGATCAGCATGACGAAGCTTTTTTTTTTAATCTAAAAAAAGAGGCAGAGCGGAATAATTCATGCAGGTCATTTCTTTCAGGCCGATCAGTGCACGGGTCTGCAGGGATTTCTCATCTTCCACAGTTTCGGTGGAGGCACCGGCTCAGGTTTCACCTCCCTGCTAATGGAGAGGCTCTCAGTTGACTATGGAAAGAAATCAAAGCTGGAGTTTGCCGTCTACCCAGCCCCCCAGGTTTCTACAGCGGTGGTTGAGCCTTACAACTCCATCCTGACCACTCACACCACCCTGGAGCACTCGGACTGCGCCTTCATGGTGGACAACGAGGCCATCTACGACATCTGCCGCAGGAACCTGGACATCGAGAGGCCCACCTACACCAACCTCAACCGGCTGATCGGCCAGATTGTGTCGTCAATCACAGCCTCCCTTCGCTTTGACGGAGCCCTGAATGTGGACCTGACCGAGTTCCAGACCAACTTGGTGCCCTACCCCCGTATCCACTTCCCTCTGGCCACCTACGCCCCGGTCATCTCGGCTGAGAAAGCCTATCACGAGCAGCTGTCCGTCGCCGACATCACCAACGCCTGCTTCGAGCCGGCCAATCAGATGGTGAAGTGCGACCCGCGTCACGGCAAATACATGGCCTGCTGTCTGCTGTACCGCGGCGACGTGGTGCCCAAAGACGTCAACGTGGCCATCGCGGCCATCAAGACCAAGCGCACCATCCAGTTTGTGGACTGGTGTCCCACCGGCTTCAAGGTGGGCATCAACTACCAGCCTCCCACTGTGGTTCCTGGCGGAGACCTGGCCAAGGTGCAGAGGGCCGTGTGCATGCTGAGCAACACCACCGCCATCGCCGAGGCCTGGGCCCGCCTCGACCACAAGTTCGACCTCATGTACGCCAAGCGGGCCTTCGTCCACTGGTATGTTGGCGAGGGCATGGAGGAGGGAGAGTTCTCGGAGGCCAGAGAAGATATGGCCGCGCTGGAGAAGGATTATGAAGAGGTGGGCACTGACAGCATGGGAGACGAGGAGGAAGAGGGAGAAGAATACTGAGCCAAGGAAGAATCATATTTATGCCTATTTTTAATGTGGGCGCTGTATTCAAGACATACTTTGGTTGTAATCCAATTTAGGGATCACATGACGCAAAATCCTCATCTTTTGTCAATGTGTAGAAAAAGATAAAAATGAAATCGTGTATTGGGCCTTTTTAATGTATTTTTTCTCTCTCTGGAGTACCACACTCTGGAGCTTAGACCCAACCCTTCCTTTTGTGCCCCTCCCCCCCACTGTCCTTCCCCATGCGGAATGTAAGTTATGAAAGAGCTCCTATGTCAGTGTCTGTATGCCATTCAGCTGTGACTCTGTGAGAGAGAGAGAGGAAAAAAAAGGACCAACTCACTGGCCGGTGTTGTTTGTGTAGCTCATGCTCAGACAGTGGCCTGCAGGGACAATGGGATCCCAGTCATGTGTGAATCACATCTCTGTGATGCTGGACCGGTGGCTGAAAAACGTCGACCAATAAAAATGCGGATAACTCTCCTCATATTACTTGAAGTTTTTTTTTTTTTTTTTTTTTTTTAAATAGACGTCCTATTCTTTACTTGGTTGCTCATGTGATGTGTCCCTGTGTATTCTGAACTCGTTGGAGCACGCAATGTCATTTCGTCATCTCACCGCATTATTGGTTTGTTGTTCTTCCTGCTCACCGTTTAAAATACGTCTTTTGATTGTTTACGATTATCAATAAAGAACTTTATAGACGTTCATGTATCATTGTCCATTTAATTATTTACAAGAGACAGAGTATGGATTTTGTGTGCTGATGAGTGTGTGGGTGCAGATGCATGCATGCGATTAGTGGTAATGCCCCCAAGTCTTGGTTGAATGGGCTTGCTTTTTTTCCAGTAATGGTTGTGGGTTGACCGTTTCATGTGCTGCCACTTGAGTCCCTTACCAAATAATGTCTTAAATCTTTGCATATAAAGGGGATTTAAATAAATCAGAAAAGCCCTTGATATCCAATGGCCACGTTCTCTCTCTCTCTGTTACACGCAAATTGGGGTAAAAAAAAAAAAAACGTTATGGAGAAAAGGAAAGAGTGTTGTTTTTACACACAAAGGCCTATAACCCTTAATCCTGAAGACAAAGCAGATAGATGTAAGGGTGAATAATATGACATAAAGTACAGGGGACTTCCCTCCTCCTCTTCCTCCTTTTTTTTTTTTTTTTTAAAGGGCTGTGCCCTCCCGCCAATGAGCTGTGCAGCTGCTGGCTGTGGTTTCCTGCCGGCCCCCTCTACATCCTCGCCTATAAAAGCGCTGACTCTGCCTCTCCTCCTCACTACTGCCTTGTATCTGAATCCTCAGCGTCAGTCAAAGGACCAGCAGACAAAATGGTGAGTAACTGCTCGGGCTGGTGACGTAGCCTTGAATTTTTCCACTCTCTCCTGACTTCATCCCTCTCCTGTGCCTGTTCCTCCGCATTAGATTGGATTAAATATCGCGGGGGGGGCGCTTTAATTCTCATCAGGCCTCAGCTGTGCAGTGGAAGGCTACAGACACAAAGGCAGCTTTATCCTGATAGATGCCGGGCCCTTTTTTTTGGAGGGGGGGGCTGAATGTATGTCATGAGACTGCACAATGGAGGTCACGTGACCAACACTTTGGGAGTTTGACTGCCCTGCCACGTTCGCGCTCATTTCTTAAATCACCGCCGGCCATTAAACAGGTGGCCGATTGAATCAAAGACACAAAGGAGCTGGAGTCATCCTGGCGGTCGTATGTGGAGGATTTACAGTTTTCTTGGCCTACGAGGCAGCGACCGTGGTAATCGTGGCAGTGGGGGGATGGACACAGGGAGGAGAGGAAAAGAGGAGTGGTCCGGCCCTGGCGTTAGGAGTTATTTGGCAGCCGTTTAGCAGCTGTTAGGAGTTTTGGGGTTTTAAAGGAGAGGAGGAAGAAAGAGAGAGGGGGGAGAGAGAGACTGAGAGAAAGAGAGAGAGAGAGGGAGACAGAGAGCGAAAGAGAGAGAGGGAGAGAGAGACATCCCTGACTGTTACACAGCACTATGCGGCGGGACAGGATGGGGGAGGAGAGAGAGGCACAAAGGAGGAGGGGAATGGGGAAAGGGAGGACAGACAGGAAGGCGAAGGAGGGGCCGGGTTTTTTCCATTTTCTTGAGTCATATCCATCTTCACGCCTGACTTTGTGAATCCTGTTCTTTTTTCTCTCTCTCTCTCTCTCTATATATCTACTGTATATATAACTCACACAATTTACTCCGAGAAGGGAGTGTCTTATCTCGACTCCATCTGTAGCGACATGTTCTACGCGTATACACTACACCCTACAGTCGCACGACCTTCGTTCGACCTCTGATACCGTCTGCTGAAGAGGCGGAACACAGTCACCGATGTGTTCCCCGCCAGGCTGTGTTACTCAGTGATCTGAAATATGTGTGTGTGTGTGTGTGTGTGTGCGTTCTGTAAAAGTTCCCCCAGAGTGAATGTATCTTGGATAATATATAACTTCTGGCCTTCTTCCCCATTCTTTTACCCAGCGTGAGTGTATTTCTATGCATGTCGGCCAAGCCGGAGCCCAGATGGGCAATGCATGCTGGGAGCTGTACTGCCTGGAGCACGGCATCCAGCCAGATGGACAGATGCCCTCTGACAAGACCATTGGAGGAGGGGATGACTCCTTCAACACCTTCTTCAGTGAGACGGGGGCAGGAAAGCATGTGCCCAGGGCCATCTTTGTCGACCTGGAACCCACTGTCATCGGTCAGTGGGCTACATTGTTGTCTATTTGAACTTTTTTGAACTTGGTCACATAAAAATGTACAACCGAAAAATGTGTGTACATCAAAAGGGGTAATCTACATTCGTTTTTCAAGTTTACTTTTCAGATTTTATATGAAAATATTCAAATATCCTTTCTTAATCTCATCTTGAATTGCCCCTGCTACAGATGAGGTGCGTACGGGAACCTACCGCCAGCTGTTCCACCCTGAGCAGCTGATCACAGGAAAGGAAGATGCAGCCAACAACTACGCCCGCGGACACTACACCGTCGGCAAGGAGATCATCGATCTGGTCCTGGACAGGACTCGCAAACTGGTGAGAGCTTAGATCTATGTGTTTGCTCGGCAGGATCAGCATGACGAAGCTTTTTTTTGTAATCTAAAAAAAGAGGCAGAGCGGAATAATTCATGCAGGTCATTTCTTTCAGGCCGATCAGTGCACGGGTCTGCAGGGATTTCTCATCTTCCACAGTTTCGGTGGAGGCACCGGCTCAGGTTTCACCTCCCTGCTAATGGAGAGGCTCTCAGTTGACTATGGAAAGAAATCAAAGCTGGAGTTTGCCGTCTACCCAGCCCCCCAGGTTTCTACCGCGGTGGTTGAGCCTTACAACTCCATCCTGACCACTCACACCACCCTGGAGCACTCGGACTGCGCCTTCATGGTGGACAACGAGGCCATCTACGACATCTGCCGCAGGAACCTGGACATCGAGAGGCCCACCTACACCAACCTCAACCGGCTGATCGGCCAGATTGTGTCGTCAATCACAGCCTCCCTTCGCTTTGACGGAGCCCTCAATGTGGACCTGACCGAGTTCCAGACCAACTTGGTGCCCTACCCCCGTATCCACTTCCCTCTGGCCACCTACGCCCCGGTCATCTCGGCTGAGAAAGCCTATCACGAGCAGCTGTCCGTCGCCGACATCACCAACGCCTGCTTCGAGCCGGCCAATCAGATGGTGAAGTGAGACCCGCGTCACGGCAAATACATGGCCTGCTGTCTGCTGTACCGCGGCGACGTGGTGCCCAAAGACGTCAACGTGGCCATCGCGGCCATCAAGACCAAGCGCACCATCCAGTTTGTGGACTGGTGTCCCACCGGCTTCAAGGTGGGCATCAACTACCAGCCTCCCACTGTGGTTCCTGGCGGAGACCTGGCCAAGGTGCAGAGGGCCGTGTGCATGCTGAGCAACACCACCGCCATCGCCGAGGCCTGGGCCCGCCTCGACCACAAGTTCGACCTCATGTACGCCAAGCGGGCCTTCGTCCACTGGTATGTTGGCGAGGGCATGGAGGAGGGAGAGTTCTCGGAGGCCAGAGAAGATATGGCCGCGCTGGAGAAGGATTATGAAGAGGTGGGCACTGACAGCATGGGAGACGAGGATGAAGAGGGAGAAGAGTATTGAAGGGGTCAAACATCATCACACATTCCAAAAGTTATCATGAATGTCACACATTCCCACATTCTGATAACCTGTGGTGGTGACATGTCAGTATTATCAATAAAAAGTTCTCATGAACCATTTAAATGAACTTGTGATCGTTATTTTTAGTATATAAAAATGGTTATTATCTTGGTAGCAAATGAGAAAATACAATCTTTAGTAGGGCCTACAATGAAGTCAATTTAAAATAACCTATACACCAAACATTTTGTTGCACTTCCACTTTAAGGTTTTTGGCCATATGTGTTTTGCTGGATTCCACGGTTCTATTTACAGTCTCTCTGCAGTTGCCACTTTCCTCCTGGCTTTGTATGCCCTGTTGATTATAAGTTTTACAGTGGTCTGGGCTAACTTTGTCCCTGCAGTTGCTTTCCTCAGCCACTAGATGGAAACCATGTGACATCCTACAGCCTTCCTCCATGATTTCGTTTTTGGGAGTTGGAATTGTCCTTAGGCTGTGCAGTATACAGTATGACTCAAATTAAACACCAGTTCTAATGAGCATGACTTTACAACGTGAGCTCATCATGTGATCCTGACTCATCTGATTATGCTCACAGGTAACCCTAAAGTTGCCTGATCCACATTTACAGTCACATTTCAGAATTTTGCTTTGAGCCAGTGATGAATTTTAAGGTCTTCCAAGTCATAACTGTGGCTGGATATAAATCCCCTAAATAAGCAACATAGCTTTTAGAAATATAAATTATAGTACTGCATCTGAAAAGAGATATTACAAACAAAGGTATACTTTTAATGCTGTATATGTCTTTCCAGAGCTCTTTATTAGCTCATTACTATGTATATAGGAGAAACATGTTATATCCACACATGATATAACGTTTACTAAAAATGAATAGCCTGCTTGAGTTGATGTTCCACCACAGTTTAGATGAGTCCTAAGTAAATTAATGAAATCCCTCATGACTAAATGGCTTCCCTGTAAAAATTATAATCTAGGAGCCCGTTTAAATCCAGCGCTGGCTTAGGACGTGCGCGTGATCATTTTATTTTTCAAGAACATTAGCATTGAGCAGCAGACACACACGAACGCGCGCGAGCGGGCGCGCACCGAGGCGGAGCGGGCGCGGTGGCGTCACCAAACACTGGCATGTTCTGGACGCTCTATTTATTTCCTCTCAGCTGATGGTGACGTCACGCCCGGGGGCGATCGGTTGCTGACCGACCCCGGTGAGCACCGCGTACCGCGGACCAACCGTGTGGTTGCGTTTGGGTGTAATCGGACAACTGGGGCTTCTGAACGGGCCGACGAGGGAAGAGGAGGGCGTGTGTGTCGGGGTCTGTGTGTGAGGGAGTGTGTGTGCGTCCGTCGCGCAGCGCAGTGGGACCGACACCGTAAACAACTGATCGCCGTCGGACAGACAGCTGGCTCGCGGGCCGAGACACCCACACCCACACACGGTACGTCCACTGTCACGCCGAAGTTGTGATCTAACGCGTTATTGTGTGTAGTACCGCTACAGGTGACAACACACGTGTAACTTTACCATAATAGGAGAGACTGTCCACGGTGCCCTGTAATACTCAGCACCTGTCCCTGTATGTGTGTTTGTGTGTGGCCTGAGTGTGTGTGTGTGTGTGTGTGTGTGTGTAGGCCGGGGGGGCATGTCAGAGGCAGTTGTCAGATGCCATGACGCTAGAAATAACACCGTAATAACACTCGTGTGAGTGCACGGCTGTTGCCCCGGACGATGGAGAAAGTTTAGACTGGTAATTTAACCTCAGATTGGATATCCCCTTCAATCCCAGTCAGGCCACTATGGAGACTGGGATGATGGAGGTTGGCGTGCGGCCCCCGATGGAACCACTGACTGTTCTGAGGTCTGAACTACTACAACTACCACATTGTAGCAGTTGTGGGGCATGTGCCAATCTTTAACCTATGATCAGAAATGAAAATCATTCAATGACTATCACAAATTCACCAAAAAGCCATCGTCAAGTGTTCGCTGTTGGCGTAGTCCATATCTCGTGAGTAAAAAGAGCCCCTTACCTATTGTTTGTGGGATGCAAAGGCTCATGGCTCCTATGACTCATGAATAAACGGCTGAGAGAGCGCAGCTCGAACAAGTAGCATTTGTCAACACCAATGAGGTTCAGTGTATTCAGCGAGTTTTATATCGACAAAGAAATAAAACTAACTGAACCGTTTTTTTGTTTTGTTATTTCAATGTTTTTTTTGATATTCTAACTATACCACAGGCTCAGGTGGAATGAGTATGGGCAGCAAAACCGACCAGATAGTTGCGGCGATGTCACGAAGTCTCGGTTCCTCGGCTGTTTTCTTTGAAATACCAATTTAACGTTTCGTTATGATCAGAGATATCCATTTTCAACACGTTTGAAAGCCTGTGGGTCAAATCAAAGCCGATTATATTCTTTACCCCAAACGAACCTTATTTCAGAGGGGTGAGCAGTGACACGAGGCGACATGGTGGATTACTATAATGTCCTGGGAGTGTCCAGAGCAGCCACTCAGGATGACATCAAGAAGGCGTGAGTATTCTAAGTATTCTCTGAAGGCTATACGGGGAGTCAAAGTCATGAACAATATATTTGTATTTCCCCTGGGGTAAAAAAAAAAAAGAAAGATCGTAACATTTAAAATGTCAACACTTGAGGAACTTGCGGTAAGATTCAAAATGAATTTAAGAAAATGCTTGAATATGAATTATTGATCGCATGTACGATATATACAGTATATGAAATGAAATGACCTACTTTCGTAAACTAGCTTAAACTTTTTTTTAAATACCACCGGTATGCCTATTTATGTGTGTGTTATATTTGTGACGTGTTTTTAGGTACAGGAAACTGGCTCTGAAATGGCATCCTGACAAAAATCCAGATAACAAGGAGGAAGCAGAGAGAAAATTCAAAGAACTCGCTGAGGCCTATGAAGTCCTGTCTGACAGTAAGTGCGTGTTTGTGTGTGTGTGTGTGTGTGTGTGTGTGTGTCGGTTGGTTGTATACGGGGGAAAATGAGGTATTGATATTGTTATTATGATTTGCTTCCCTCATTAAACTGGACTATTTCCCTTTGTCGCAGCAGGTAAACGGGATTCATATGACCGCTATGGAAATGACAGAATGCCACACACAGGTGAATAAGAAGCGGACGCGGTGACATTGTGATATTTTTTGCAATCCTCCACCGCGACGACTCAGGGACACGTGAACGCCATTGGGCCTCTGGGGGCCACATTTTGTTGGGTCTTTGTTCTTCCAGTTCCCCTTTTTCCTGTCTTCACCTTCGCTCTTTTTTCTTCTCTTCCCACCCCCCCCCCCACATGTTGTATCTCTCTCTCTCTCCTCCTCTCCAACCTGACCTCAACATTCATTTCCCAGGACCCACCAGCTCAGACTTCTCGTCAGATTTCCCAGGATTCACCTTCACATTCCGCAGCCCCGATGAGGTATTCAGAGAATTTTTCGGTGGCCAGGATCCTTTTGCAAGTTTCTTTGGTAAGTTTTACACGTTGTCTGTGTCGTATCTATATTCCATCTTTGATGTATGTTTTGCTGGAACATTACGGTATCAAATTAAAAGATCGGCCTTCTCCTCCCCGTTCAGATGACTTCTCGTCATTCGGAGGGTCGTCCTCTCGCCTTGGCCCCAGTCGCTTCTTCTCTTTTCCCTCAACCAAAGGTACACGGGCATACACTCTGGCAAAATTGTATTCCGCATGCTTGGGTGTTGCAGGTATCCAAGAAAATCTTGTCTTCTCTTATCTGCTGTGCGTCTGTCGATACCCAGTTGAATTTAGCGCCTTCTCCTCTTCCCTGGGCGGCCTGGAGGGGATGGACGGCATGGGCGGAGGGGTGGGCAACTTCAAATCAGTTTCTACCTCCACTCGCATCGTAAATGGCAAACGCACCACCACCAAGAAGTATGTCACGTTTTTTTTGTTTTTTTTTTAACTCCCAACCTTGACCCAAAAGAAGTTAGTAGTAAGGGCGACACATTTTTTGGAGATTTGGATTTTACTGATGATTATGGAACTGTAGAAGCCATCGGTTAGATCTTTCTTTAAACCTCCAGCTCCCCCTAGTGTAATGAAAGGTTATATTTTATAAGAGCAAGTGAAATAAATTTGCTGGAGACGTTCCAAAATGACGGTTTATCGGTGATTTTTGTCTTACTCGCAGGATAAAGGAGAATGGGCAGGAGAGAATAGAAACGGAGGAGGATGGGCTGTTAAAAAGTATCGTAATTAATGGTAAGTCCACGCACTCTGACCTCTGTGATTGGTCAATCCTAGGACAAATAAACAGACAGTTTGCTGGCGCCTGTAGCCACCTGGCTCACACCAGCACTCTCGTCCCCCCAGGTGTTGAAGATGAAATGGCCCTCGCTTTAGAGCTAAGCCGGCGACAGGGCCACGGCCATCCCTCTCCTCAGAAGCCGCAGATCCAGAAGAGGTCCCCCGGGGGGTCGGACAGACCCCGCCCCGGCCCTTTCTCGGCGGGCCCGCACCGCTCCTTCAGCTCTGCCCCGTACTACAGCTACGCGGGGACCGCGGGGGGCAGCGAGGACGAGGAAGAGGACGAAGAGCTGCAGATGGCACTGGCGTGCAGCCTGTCCGAAATGGAAGCGCAGCAGAGAGCGGCCGCCACTGGCTTCATATCAGGTGCCGGGGCTGGGGGCGGACCAATTAGTGACAAAGGAGGAGGAGGAGGAGGAGGAGGTGGGGTTGTTAGGCTGCAAAAATGCAATGCGGCAGACCACGGCGTGGCAGAGGAGAGGGACGGAGAGGGGCAGGTTAATGTTGGCTCAGGGTTTGGAGACGGGCGGGACGGGGAGGGAAAGGGAACCAGGGACGCAGGCTCCTCTCCCGAGTCTCCCACAACAACCGGCAACACCACGCCGATGAGCCCGAGCAGCGCAGAAGATTCGGAGTCGGCCCTGAGAAATAGGGAGGGCAGTGAGAAAAAGAAAAAAAAGTGTGGCTGCATCGTGTGCTAAAGTTGTGTGGGTGCGTGTGCGTGTGTGTTCCTCAGTGTTCTGTCTGCAGCCGACACATAAGCCATCTGAAGGGGACAGCGTGAGTCAGCTCTGGCAATGTTTGCGTTTTCCTGCTGTGCGTTTTTTTTTTTTTTTTTTTTTTTTTAACTCCTATCCAACCTGGACATTTGCCCCACAAGCTGCGGTGTTGTCCATATTTAAAAGCACACGAATTGTATACATTTGCCAAATATTTACACATTGCTGCCAAAAAAGTGGGGACATAGAAGAGGGATTAAGACGTGGCCAAGTTTGCAGTGATTTAAATCCCAATTAGTACGTGTGTTGTTGTACGTGTGTGTGTGTTCGTGTGTTTCGGTGCGCCTTCTGGCGCAAAACCCGCCCCGATCATCCCGCATTGGCTGGCCTGTCAGTGACCAGGGCGAGTGTTCCGTTGTGACATCCCAGCGTCATTTCAATCCAGCCGGCACAGTTTGTGCCTGTGGACCGTGTGCATTCTTTACGGAATGAGCTTTTTGATACTTTGAGAGCATTAGTGCAGTATCTAGTCCTGGCTGTAATAATAGAAAACAAATGCATCAATGAATGCCACAATAGGGCAACTCAAAGCGCACACAATCACACACTGCCGAAGACTTCGCGAAGACGGTACGCCCTGGCTCCAGAACAGGTAGCCCAGCGATCGTCATTTTTCTGCAAAGTTGAAACCGTGGAGGAGAGCTTTTGTCTCCATTTTTGGTCAGATTTAGTTTTGGGAGCAGCGCTTTTACGAAGAGAAGGCGAGCTGCCGTGAGCGTTTGCAGCATCGCGGTTGCGCTGATTGTACAACGGCTTAAAACAATCATGAACACAATTGTATGCTTGGATCCCTTTGGTGCCTTTACAGTTTCGAACATGTTCACCATATTGACATTAGCACCCCAATTTTTTTGTGTGTGTGTGTGTGGGGGGCGGGGGGGGAGGGTGGATGTATTTTCGCCAAAAGGCCTCCTCCCACCTTCTACACGTAGCTCCGCCCTCCGGAGACGGAGACACAAATGCATTAGCGGTCAAAGACGCATCTACCCGACCGTGTATTTTGCCGGATTTGGTGACATTCAGTGGTAAAGTTGTATATTACAACCCCCCCCCCCCCCCCCCCCCCCCAAGCGGGAAACCCCCCCCCCCCCCCCCCCCGGCCCCTCACTTCTTTCTACATGTAAAAATCTCATGAAATGAGGCAAGGGGTCCTCTCTGCGTTTGGTTTGTCCCTCCACCGTAGACAAACTAAGATCTCCCATGATAAATTGCACCGAGGAGTGGGCAGGAGGTGGAAACGAGGAGCAGAGGGTAGGGGACAACATGGCTACAGGTTTTGGAACATCGCGCAGGGGAACTCGGATTGGGAGGTTCAGGGAGCCGGGGGCGAATGCCGTGTGCTTAAAGTGCCAAACTGGCAGCGAGTGGCTGAGCGGACCGGGCTCAAGTGCAGCTGAGGCTGACGAGTGGCTGATGAGAGACGAGGATCAGGTGTGCAGGTGCTGATGAAGAACAGTTATAGCCGTCTGCCTTGAGGTCATCAGGTGTGTGTTTGTGCGAGACGGAGAATCAGGCGTGTGTGTGTGTGGGTGTGTGGGTGTGTGGGCGTGTGGGTGTGTGTGGGTGTGTGGGTGTGTGTGGGTGTGTGTGTGTGCGTGCGTGCGTGCGTGTGTGTGTAAATAAGACTGACAGGTACACTAATTCCCGTCGCCAAATCACCAAGGTGCTGAAAATAGATTGAGTGCTGATTCCATTTATCGCTAGTATTTGGTAAATCGATCCAAAAATAAATATATATTTTATGTTTCGCAATTGTTCAAAGACATGCCTTCCTCGGTGAGTGATTACCCAGAGGCAATTTTTTTCTTTCCCATGTCCTACTTTTACATTGCTCACGATGCCCTGTAGGTCTGTTCTGTGGTGGTCTTATATTTCCTGAGTGCCTGAGGTATATCTTTTTTTTTTTGTTAATTGCATGGGTTGTTGCTTTCACTTTAAAGATAACACTGACTGCTGGCAAAAAAATATAACAGTCACCAGTTTAAATGTTTTTAAAGGTAACGTTAACCCTGCATCCTTAAAGTGTTACTTTGTGCGGAGAGGGGAATCGGAAAAAGAGAAAGAGGCCGATGGTTTCTCTTCTATATAAATATATATATCAGCCTGTATTATTTGTGCTACTTTGAATTGACACGTTTTACTGTTGTTGTTGTTGTTTTTTTTAAGTTTTCAGATTGTTAAAAGGGCAATGACAAATAAAGTTTGAGGCAAAAGAGGAGCTGAGATATTGGATTTCTTAAGACTATGGAGTTCACGGTCGTGCATTTTTCCGCTTTCTCCGAAATTCCTGCTACCGGTAAAACAATTACAACCTAAGGATGGTACCACTGTTCAAGAAATAAATGACGTGTATTCTATAGGAGCGCCGTGACGCAGCAGAAGTACATGAACATCAATATTAGACTAGATTACGTTTTATATCTCTAAAATATATCTATATTATATCTCTATTTACCCACCTCTTCTCCCCTTTGATCTGCTCCCATCTTGGTCGCGCGATTAAAACTGAACTTTGGTCTTGTGTTGACATTTGTGCTTTATCTTCCTTCTTCCTGTTTCAGACTCTGACTTCGAGGCCTTCACGAGCTAACCTGGCCGACTCATCCCGCTCTGTGCCCTAACCCTTCTCTGGGGTAAAGCACCAATAGAAATCTGAAGCATCCCGATAGATAAATAGTTGGTATATTCTTTTCTCCTGCCCCCTTCTGTAGTTGAGGAATTGTAACATGTTCCTGTGCATCTGTCCTTACAGGTCAAAGGTCAGCTCCCCAAGATGCACTTGTCACTCTCTGCCCGCCCGTGTCTCCAACCTGCTGAATGACACTTCAAAAAAAAAAGATGCAAAATGTGTATTTTATATGTAAATGTGTATTGTGATAATGGCTCACCGGGAAGTGACAAAGAGAAAACTCTGAATTTTGAAAACCATGAAAAATGTTCTAATAATATCTGCATTATACAACAATATCTCACTCTAGTCAAGATAATAAAGGAAGAGAAAGGAACGAAAACGTAAAACATGACACATTTCCTGCTGACCATATGCGAGCCATCTGTGCAATTTTTTTCATTAAACTTAAAATGTCGTAAATGAAAGGTTGGACACAAATGAAAATGCCACAAATTAATCAGAGGAAAAAAATTCTTCTAAATTGCAATCATGATTGTCGTGGTAGGCAACTGTGTGTAAAACATGAAATGATAAAGAAGTGATGTCTGGCCTCACTAATCACCCAACTGAGCTTTTTGAATGTAGACTACCATTTAACATTTGCTTTTATTAAATATACTGTAAGGTAAAGAGCACTCCAGCGTCTTTCTCTGCTGCATCACATCACACATTTATTTAAGTTCAAGTCAAAAATACATTTTTATAGATATTTTCTATCTGTCTGCTACATGAAATAAACACAATCATCAGGAGGATTTATTTACATGAATCACGAGGACGTACACCGGGTGTGACCGAAGAGGGGGGGGGGGGGGGGGGGGGGGGCGGGTGGAACCCAGCTTAGTTTGTGTGTGTGTGTGTGTGTGTGTGTGTGTTTGATGTGTACTTTGCGGTCAATGTAGAGAACAGCATCTTCAACAAAACAACCAGTGCTTAAAGCGAACAATCATGTTGTCAAGGCAAAGACAAACCTCAAAAAAAAAAAAAAAAAAAAACTTTGCTGGTATTCGACACACACACTGGACAGTAGCATACAGTATTCTGGTGGAAACCACACCCAGGGAGTCAAAAGGAGAAGAGGATGATTGACAATATTAACAAAAAAATAAAATAAAAGGTACTTTAGGAACAGCCAAAGTTTACCCGTCGGTGATGGATTCAAATGATTGGATTATTATCATTTGAGGTCATCATGGGGCAAAGACGGTACAAAATGTCATCAAGACAGTTCCGTCAAATAGCTTTCCTGTTCCGTACTCACAAAACCACAGTATATTCAAGGTCCTACTCTTTGGAGTTCATTCGTGTTGCCTTTGCTTTTGTCTAATTAGGCATACATTTTGAGAGAGAGATTTGAGAACATTTGCGCCGTGACGGTGGAAACAAAACAACCCCTCCTGCGTTTCGATTTAAATCCCCATCATTTAATGCACTTTCCTTAAAATGTTCCAAACGTTTTAAACCCCCCCCCCCCCCCCCGACACCAGGTAAATGGTAAAATACTGCATGCTGAAAACAAGTGTGGTCGAGCAAATTCTTTTTTCTTTTTTTTTCGTTGACAGTGAGGGCTTCTCAGCTACTCACAGCTCACTGGGGCAGAGCTTTCAGGATGGCGTTCACCTCCTCGGCTACGGCCGTCAACGCAAATTCAAACTGGTCCTGAGGAGGAGCGACGTAGAGGGGGGAGAACATGGAGCGGGTGGTTAACGTAAAGATAGAGGGGGGGTACGCTGTACGCGAGATGAAACGGATGTGTGATTGGTTGCAACGCACGCACGCAGACAGATTTCTGGTACCTTGGTTTGGACCAATCCAGGTCTCTGGTCTCTGATGTGCTCCAGTGCGGCTGCAATGTCAATCTCTTTTACGCCTGATGACAACAACACAAACAGTAACAGCATGAGTGGCACGGTGTCCAAAAAAATTCCTGCAGAAGATCAGATCCTTCACTTTAAACTCCCTCAATCCGTACAAACAATCCATTGTGTTAATAAAAAGAATGACTAAATAAACGCAACTCCGCAAAATTGGACATCTGTGAACGGACAAGTGGAGTCCTTTTCCCTAAATCTGTCTGTTCACGACATATATTTGACAAAAACAACTCTGACCCTACTATATGTACGTGGTGCGACACATTTGGAACACGCGCGCGCGTGTGTGTGTGTGAGAATGTGCGACTCACCTTTGGCCATGCGGTTCAGCACCATGTCGATGAGGATATAGGTGCCAGTCCTGGCAGTGCCGTCGCTGAGGGAGAGAGAGACACACACGCACACGCACACAAACTGTGTAACCACGTTTTTTTTTTTTACCCCCAACCACTCTCCACCACAGGACGCACATTGTATGTTTCGGCACATTCTCGTTGCACATACCTGCAGTGAACGATGATTGGGCAGGAACGACCTCTGTAGCACTTATTCACCTTCCTGAAAAAGCAAGGGAACATGGGAAAGTAGAGACACAAAGTAGGTCTGAATGCACACCAGGAAGGACGGACGATCTCTGAAGCTGCGTCGGGTAATGGAGAGATAAAAGCAGTACGTCACACAGTCGGAGAGGAAATGAGGAAAGGACAGACACAACAATTGTTGGGTGACACGACAGAAAGATTGGGAAAGAGGGAACGAGGAGAAGCTGCAAGAGGCTGTGCAAGACCAGCGGACAGGTGGGAGAAGAGGGGAGGATGGAGGGAGAGAAAGCCACAGATTCACTGTCCCCCTTGCAGTAGCCAGTCACACCTGCCAATGCTCATTTTTGTGACTATGCAACTGGAGCCAGAGTACTAGCTGCAAACCACAAAAATGACACTGGGAGGTGTACAAATACAAACCCATCAACCTGCTCACCGGGAGAGCGAGAGTGCTCGGGATGATGGGTCATTCGTGGGATTCAATGCACAGGCTGGGTCATATGCACAGCGAGACATGGCGAGGAAAACAAAGAAAAGAGATGGAAGCGATGACCATGGGTGGGAGGTGACCACTGGGATGCCACGAACATTTCACCCCCACTGCCTGCTGACTACCACGTCGCTCCATTACGTGGTTTCTGATGGCCGAAACCTCCTCTGGCTGGGATCCAGGTCGCATGTGGGCGTGGTGTGTGTGCGTGTGCGCGTGTGCGTGCGCGGGTAGCGGTGCGATGTCGTACCTGCGGAAGTCCAGCAGCGGCCGGGTGGAGGTGGGGATGCCGTCGGCAGGCCAGCTCAGCAGGTGGAACTGCGTCAAGGTTCTGGTCTCCTGAGTCTGGACGTTCTTCAGGTAGAAGCTGCGCACCAGGAAGTCCTTACACCAGATGTGCTCCGACACCAGGTTCACCTGACAAAGAAGAGAGGAAGCAGTGGAAAAATAAATAAAAGTCAACGACGAAAACAAAACAGAGCGATAAAGGGAAAAACATTTGATTCAATTCTTTGTTAAGGCAAATTCAAAAGATCGCAATGATTTATAATGTGTATATCTTTCATTTGGAAGGACACCCTTTTATTATGGCCTTCAGAGACATCAAGCGACCTGCTGTGCATTACACACACACACACACACACGAGGGAATAAAACCGTAAAAACCTCGGGGGAGACAAGCCATCCAAAAAGCGAATTATGTTTCTAGGCTATTTTTTATTCAATTATATTTGTATTTAGTATGACACTGATATTTTATTATCTAGGCTGTATGTGTATGTGTCACAGTCACGTGAATGAAGTCAACCTCGTAGATGTGGTAGAGTGATGAGCCCTCATCAGGCCAGTAGCGCTCGCACTGCTTCTCTCCATCCTCCATCAGGGCCGTCATCATCACAATCACTGTGCAGCCATTCTCCCACACCATCTGCACAATGCATGGAGCAAATACACACACACACACACACACACAGGTATAGAGATGCAGACACAAATACACACACATACATTCAGCTTTCACATTAAAGTTCATCTATGACATTTGGCACATGCAAGACAAACTTACTGTAGATGGAATAATCCGGCCTGATGTCCTATATTGCTGTTTATTATAAATATTATTTCTATATATAAAGTAAACTTAGCCAACCGAAAAGAAAGCAAGAACAAAAGTCAGGAAATGGCACTGACCTGCCAGAAATCAGCGACCGTGTGAGCCATAGGTCCTTGCGTGGCAATATAAGCTGGCTGGCGATGGTCATGATCACACTGTTGGGTAGAAAAACAATATTGCAGAAACCACAAATCAGAACAGTTCATTTAAGCCTCCACGTTTGATTAGGAGATAATTCACTATGTAAGAAAATGACGATTTAAGAACGAGGGAACATTTTTGTGAGCGAGTGCGAGGATTCGCTCACAATGCTGCTTGCGTTGATGTAGTCCTGTTTATTAGAGTTCACTTCGGCCTTCAGCTTCACCCGGGAGTGGTCATCTGGAAGCGAAAAGTAAGAATCAGCCAGGTGAGGGAATGCGCTTTAGGTTGAGATGAAAGTGGCCGAACAGCGCTCAATCCCATACACAGGGAGGGCTGAGAGTGCGAAACGCCCGACGGAATCGATGCGGGCGGCGGAAAAGGGACGGAAAAAGAGCGATGCATTGTGGCACTCACAGGGGACGGATCCAGCGTGCCTGTTTTTGTCCATGTTGCCGCGGACCTGCGCCACGGCCACGGAGCTGGGCTCGGCCTGGTAGGAGCACAGAGCCTCCCACTCCTTCTGGAGGCGGTCCTTGTTGCGCAGGTGGTCCTCCATGTAGGCCTGCAGGAGGCGGGGAGGGACCAGCACACGGGACATGAAGTCACTGCTCATCAAGGGTTCACACCGTCCGCTCTGTTCGTCTACTACCTCACTCACTCACTCACTCACTCACTCACCAGGATCATGTGCCCGGTGGAGATGTCCATGTTGGACTGGGCGGGCTCTTCGCTCCAGGATGGGGTGGAGCTGTGGGTGGAGGACGGGCTGTGCTGGGGCCCGTCGCTGAACTGGGAGGAGACGCTGCTGACGCGGGACGTGTCGGTGCCCCGTCGGCCCCCGGCGCCAGGGCCGCCGGCGGCGCCCGCCATGCTGCCGCCGGCGGCGCCCATGCAGTCCTGGCGGCACAAGGACGATTTGGACGCCATGTGCTGCCGACACAGCTCCTGAGGGACAGCATTGGGAGCACGGGGGAGGTGGAACTGTGTTTTCATTCAATGTTTTGGATGAAATAAACAGTTCCTATGTTCCGTTTTTAGTCAACGAGGGATAGAATTTCATCGCCTCTGTGAAAACACAATCGCACGCGTTTGCCAAATGCCACTCGTCCTACCTGATAGTCAAAGTGTGTTTCCGCTCCGCCCTCTGGTCCCAGGCCCAGCTTGCCATTGGCCACTTGCTGCGCGTAGTGCCTCAGACAAGCCACGGCCATGGCCAATACCAGCACACTGCCCACGACTGCCATGGAAACAAGGGTGATCAGCGTCCCGCTGGAGCCCTGGGAAACCCTGGTTACCTGAGGGAGACCCCGCGCATCTGTCCTCTGGGGAGGGGGGGGGGGTAAAAAGGATCATTGTGAAGAGGAGAGAGCGAGACGTGAAGGGGAGGAAAACCAAAGGTCACTCTTTCCCCTGAACAACAAATGTGTGTCTGCACTCATGCACGTGACGGCAAGGTGTGCAGCCGACGGTTCGCTTTTAAGACAGAGGTCTGAGAGGTCGAGGCGCTATGCCCCGGGAGCCCATTCGACGGAGAGCAGGGCTGGGTGGAGATCAGCGCGAAGGACGCGTCGCGTTTTCGTGCTCCGGCCCCGATAGAACGGGAGATGACAGACTTGTCATTTCAATCAAAGGCCAGCGGTTCCATCGAAATCGTTTCACACGCCAATACACGCGGACCGAATCGCCACACTCCCTTTGTTCACGCCACAGAAAAAACAAAATGGCTGGTTTCGAAGGTAGAAATCCATCCTGAAAGTCCTGCAACCTCGGGGCCTTTATTTATTGTTGGTTTATACATTTGGAATATCAAAAAATAAATGAATGGAGTTATCGATTGCTTTTGCCTTTTCATCTTTCGGCCAAAACCGCCATTTACACGCATGTAGTCATGACAACACTTTACACTTCGGCGATTTTCGATAGCACACGCACTGCTGGTCGAGCGCATTCTTTTTTTACAGCTCCGAACGCGTTAAGTGTGGCTGTTAGCTGAATATTCACTCTGGATGGCCATAACAAGAGGAGATCATCGCGCCCAATATGTGAGGCGCAGGCGAACGAAATCAGTCTTCGTGAGGCAGAGGGAATAATGAGACACTTGCGGCCGTCGCCATAGTACCTAGGATCGGGAAGCCGCGACGGGGGGGCGGGGGGAGTGGGAGGTGAAACACCATGGCAACAAGTGAAACGCTAAGTTGTCACCTCGGGTGTCGCCTTGCTGATTTTTTATATTTTTTTTTTTCACCCCCCCCCCCGGTCACCTGCCCTCCGGGTGTCACGGCGTCACGGGGGGATTCACACGCAGACACCCACGCACAGCTGCTTCTCTAGGTGACACCGAGGTTTGCCGCCTTTGTTTTTGCCGAACGTTAGAGGCCTTGTGCTGGCGATGCCATAAAAAATAAATAAATAAATAAATAAATAAAAAGAATGGAGAAATGATCAACCAGCGGTGACTTAAATCCGATCGTCTGCCAAGACAGAGCCCATGCATTAAGGATTCAAGGGGGAAATGGCAAAGAATACCCAGGAGCGTTTACATCCCGGGTTGCCTTGACAACTGCTCAATATGCTTCCGATAGGACCGGGTACAAAGGGCACTTTCCCCAGGGGCGGTGCGCGCGCGTGACACGTACCTCTCCCACGCCGGTCTGTACAATCTTCAGGCCTGTCTGAGACTCCAGGAGGTTCTTTTCTGATACTGTTGGGTTTAAAAAAAAAAAAACACACACACACAACGGTTTTACTATATTGCAGGTGACCCTTTTCCCCTCGTGGTCCTGCATGTGAGGGTGCGGGTAGGCTAGTGTGCGTGCGTGTGTGTGTGCGTGTGTGCGTTTTTTGGGGCGTCTCACCGGCTTTCGCGGCCACGTCTGCAGCCGTCATGTTGAGCTCATTCTGGCGGATACGGAACGTCAGCGCAGGACCCACCACGCTGAAAACACACACACACACACACACACACGGTTATTCGTAACCGTGACAACCATGAGCAAATGGCTATATGGAGACGGCAGCGTTGTTACCTGATGTTGATGAAGCTGCTGGTTGTGAGGTGGATCTTATCAGCCAGCAGTTCCAACAGCTTCACACCATCATACAGACTCAGCCGACTGGGAAGAAGCAAAAAAATAAATAAATAAATAAATCTTCATGCTCCATGTTGAGCCACGCAGGCGATTGTATCTACTGCCACAAAGCAGTGCAGAGCGGAATCGACAGCTCAATGTGCACGAGCGCTGACCTCTGGTTGGTGACAATGTACCCGTACTCCTCCTTGGCCCCAGGACCCTGGGCCGGTGGTGGCCCGCGATCGTCCAGGTCCTGCCCTGCTCCAGCGGGAGCGGACTGAGGAGGCCGGGGGGCCGAGGGGGGCCGGGTGGCGCTCCCGGCCGGAGGCGTGGCTGGCACCGAGGCGGAGGAGGGCGCAGGAGAGGCGGCGGGGGGCCCGCGGACCGGTGCGAGCTTCCGAGGCTTGCTCGATACGCTGTCCGTTTTCAAGAGCTGCATCTGCAGGGGAAAAGAAAAACGGTAGAGGTAAAAAAAAAGAAAAAAAAAGAAGGCAAAAAAGAAAGTGCCCGATTTCTTTTTCCGAATCACTGCTAATAACAGACGGTGACATACCTCCTTGAGGGTGAGGAGATCTTTCTCAATGGGATCTGTTGGAGACAAACAACACCTTTTTAAACAAATGCTACACACCATTCAGAGTTGGAATAAATACATTTTTCCCATTCCTCCCATCTTGTGCGTTTGTCGACATCTCAGACTGCACCTGTTTGGTCCTGGGCCTGCAGCAGCTGCAGCATCAGGGCCAGCTTGTAGAGCTCCTCCTGACTGACCTCTCTGGGGTCCACTCCGTATCTCTGCAGGACCCCCGACATCCTCTGGAGCAGGCCATCTACACGCAGGATGACAGAGTCCTCCGGGAACTGAATATAACTTTTCTTTCGTCGGATCTTAAATCTGGGTTTTTTACACTTGTGTTGTACATAATTCCTTTTTTTTTTATATATACATTATGCAAATAACGTTTGAGGGGGCTTTAATTCCTCATCCCCACCGTTGTTTCCAGGCTGAGAGCCGGCGTCCGGCAGAACTTTCTTGTTCTGCGGCGTCTGCTGTCGGCCTGCGGTGCCCAGTCTCTCGTCTATGGTGTAGTCCTCCACGTAATCCACGGGGATCTCGAATTCCAAGTCCTCGTAGTAAGGCCGTCCTGCTTGAAGACGGATTGAGGTGGCGTGAAGAGAAGTGTACTGGATAAGGCTGTACTGGATCATCCTCTTGTGCAGCCTTTTTTTTTTTTTTTTTTTTTTTTTACCTGCAGGAGCTACCGGAGCAGCTCCTCGGTGGCGATGCGAGGGCTGTGCGGAGGCCAGGTAGAGAGACAGGGCTTCCTGGAGCAGCTGCCTGTGATTGGCCTGGGACCTCGAGGAGGGCCGGCCGTAGTTGCCCCCTGGCCCCATGAGAGACCGCTCCACTTCGTCCTGGTACCTAAGCTGCGTTTGGGGAGAGGGATTTCACCCGTCATCCGACATTGAGACCGTGATGTGCTGTGGCCAGCAGGGATTGTTGTGGCGCGGTTTAAGTGTGTGAATGTAATGAACCTGTTGGTACGTGTACGGGTCCACGGATGCCGTCTGCAAGCGCAGCTGGGATGGAGGAGGCTCAAGGATCATGTAGTCCACATAGTTGCCACCGGGAGACGTCGACCCCGACTTTGAGCCGCGGTGATTGGGGACTTGCTGTTTAGACCTGGCAACCGGTCAATAACAATACATACTCAGAGACGAGATGAGAAGGGGACACCGAGACACTGCAGTGGGGTGAAGGACGACAAAGCCTCTGTCCAGGGCTGTGAGTCACAACTACTTACTGAGGTGAATGAGAAGAGGAGGAAGGAGGGTTTGGTTTGGGAGGGTGGGTGGTGTGAGGAACTCTCTTCAGCTCCTTTGATAAAATATACTGGGTGATGTCATCCTGCCATGAAAGGCCTGCGCACGCACGCACGCACGCACACACACACACGCACACACGCACAAGTTACCCGAGGTGTGCGCGAGCGAGCGAGAGATCCATACTGTTCCTAATGGGAGTTGTGTTCAAGTAGTTGAATTATTAATGGATCACTGCTGCTGTTCACAAAAGAAACGCGGATTTCAGAATTCACGCCCAACACACCGAGGCCACTCAGGAACGTGAACGAGTGAACTACGGCGCAAATACAGACTAACTGGGTTTTAAATCCCATTAGGGAGATAGTCGAAGGCAAAGGGATTCCTAATATGCAATAAAACGGCACATAAGAGACTCACAGCACCGACTTAAACACTTTACATGGTGTAAATATACACTATACATATATACATACATATATATATATAATGGAGATATTTATGATATAAATGTCCTATCTTACCTTGTAGCATGAGCTGTTTGAGGACTTCCTGCATCCTCTTCAGAACAGGCACCGACACCTGGTAATGGACCAGGTTCTGCCTCGAGCCGTGACACTGACCAAACAGCCCATCTGGAATGAACCCAAATACAAGCGTAAACACTCCCAGTCCTTATTACTTTTTTTTTTTTTTTTTAACCAAGATAGTGTCTTGTGTTTTTTTTTTTTATAAGTGGCCCCATGCTCCGTAAATCGACGTCATTGACACAAAGGTCCTTTTTTCCCCAGCGAACATTTGGCAGGCGGAAAGAAAAAGCACAGGTGTAAATAATAAAACGACTAACGGGCTCATTTCCTTTTAGCTGCTTCAGTTTCGTCAGTTTCAGTGGAGTGTGTGTGTGTGTGTGTGGGGGGGTGGTGTTGTTCGTGTTGTCTCGCTGTGACACACCATCGCTAATGTCATCGGTCACCCCTGCGCTTTTCCTTGCACCGTGGAGAAAAAAATAAATAAAAACACACAACAATTTAACGGTGCGGACCAACAAGCGGCGACCCGCGCGCCCCTACAAATGGCTCCACGAGTTCGAGCATTCCTCTCATAACCTCTCATTCTCACGGTAGCCCACGCCACAGGGGTCCACAGCAGTGAGTCATAGCTTTGGAGAGCAATCCACACACTGACACCGTTTGTCACAGTCCTTTGGATCGGGTCAACGGCATCAACGTCACTGTTTGCGTGCTCATTAAACTTTTTTTTATTTTTATTTTTTTACTAGTTTCCTCACTCAAAGGCAGCCCCGGGGGTTAGCACATGACAAAAAGCATCTTCACGGTTTTTGCCTTCTGCTACGTGTTCCCTTTCACGATCATTCCTTATTTTTAACATACAATACACGAACACCAATTCGATGCTCTTCTGTGGCCCCCACGCCCATGTTAATGCATCCGCCCCTACAGCCAGGATCCAAGATCATGCATCATTCTGAGCTCATCGCAAGGTATTATTGGCTGTATGGTGTGGCCTTGAGGTACGGTTTCTTACATTAGGAAAAGCTGAATCTCATACGTCGCACTCGAGCTCCGATGATTATATTTATCAAGAAGTTGAACTGATCCTCAGACTGCTATGGGAAAGAAATGGAAAATAAATCAGAGCAGACTATTATCTGGTGCAGTGATGACTCACCGCAGTCTTTTACGACATTCGGGGGAAAAATCTCATCCAACCCGACCAGCCACCGTGAAATTCGGAGATTTTTTTCAGTCAACAGATTCAGGAGGATTAATGGGTTATTCGTTCTATTTTACACAAGGCTTATTTGCTGCTCAAAGTAAAGAGACCCCTCTTTAGTATGTTCCAATTTTGGAACTCTGGAATGGAAATGTAAAAAAAATGTATAAAAAAAATAAAATATATATACAAAATATGAACATTTTAATAAATAACACAATTTAAAACAACATCAAAAAACGGAAAACTTTTGCTTCAGTTACTATAGAGTCTGAATATTTACTTGACAGCTCATGTTGGATTGTGCCTTCTGGAAGAGGTGCAGAGCCCCGGCGACGGGCTGAGACAAAGAGCTAATCACAATCCCTCCGACCAGCTGACCTCAGACGCACAGAGGTGGATATAGTAGGCCGCTCTACTTTGTATTCTCTCCTATGGCCGTGTGCGCGTAAGAGCACTTTTCACAGAGAAGTGCGTAAGTGTGTGTCTGTGACTCATCGCCGTATTAGCACAACAACTGTGGGGGAGTCGACCTCGCCGTGATGTCAGTGTTGCCATGGAGACAGCGGAGCGGAGGAGGGGCTTAGATAAGGAGGAGGAAAGGGAAAGGGGCAGGTGACGGAGAGAGATAGACGCATGGGACCGAGAGAGGGAAAAACCCCTGTGTTTGTGTGTTCTTGTGTGTACATGGCCTTTGTACCCGCATGATTCCAGTGACAAGGTGTGTGTGTGTGTGTGTACATGCATGTGGTTATGTGTATGTGTGTGTGTTGTGTGTTTAGATGCAGCATTTATGATTCAATATTCTGCTGAGGTACAGAAAAGGATTTAGAGGGTAGTCCGTGGTAAAAGTTTAATGATCAAGTTCAAAATATACCCTTTACCATGTGTGTTTTCAGTGTGCAAGTGTTTGCGTGTACGCGTGTACTCACCATCCGAGCAGAACTGATCCCTTGCGCACAGCTTCCTCTCAAACAGGCAACCTGGAGAGGAGAGAGAAGCGTTCAGGTACTCACAGCCGAATCGTCCATGGCAACTCAAACGGAAATAGCCAGCACAAAACAAAGGGATCTTAACCCCGGCGTACTCATCGTAACCATTATCAAAATGTACTGCGCTCAAAACGCTCAACCCGCCTACAACAGAGCAGCCACAACCTTCGGCCCTTTCTTTTGCGCTTGAATTCTCTTACCCCCAGGGATAACGGGTTCGTATCCCCAAAACTGTACATTGTGGAACACGATCTTGCTTTTGTAAAACTGAACACCTGGTCAGACACAGCAACAAAGAAATAAAACAAATAACAAATAAATCCGTGTTTTTACGCGAGTGTGTTCACACGGAATATTTCATCTGTCGTCCACGGTGTTATGCGGCCTGATGACGGAATGAACAGGAAACAAGTGCGGCGGTTTGGATGAATAGTTTAACTGGCGAGTGCCACCTGGTATGGCGGTGTGGGAATTAGCAGGTGGTTGGTGATGTGAATGGAACACGGCGGAGTACGCATGGATAACTCCCTCCGCCTGCCCCGTGTCAGACGTCATCTCTCTGTTCGCCCTTTTTTTTTGGGGGGGGGTTGACTTTGAGAACCCATGCGAGCAAATAAAAACCAATTAAGTGGTATACAATCTGTGTGTAGGCTGCGGCGCGTGCGGATTGAATAAACATCTCCCCTCGGCAAATCCCGAGACATAGCAGGTGAACAGCCAGTTTGCGGGGGCCCCAGCGATCTTTGGTTGCAATTGTTTACCTTCACTACAAAGCGGGGCGGAGAAAAAAAGAAAAGGGGGGGGGGAAACACAAAGGCGAAATAAAGTGACGCGGTATGTGGCGGCCTTTTTTTTTAATTCGCGCACACAATGTGCACACGGTGTATGTGTCTTCTATTTGTCTGACTTTAAAGTCCAGTCCTTGGCCTCATGATGCTTTAATCGTGCGTGGCTGTCAATACTGAGACCCGATCTGTGGACGGGCTTCCGTAAAAGCAAACAGCGCTCTTATTGTGCTGGGTCACAGCCAAAACACTCTCTGTGGCCCGCGGGCTTGGTACAGGGACGGACACACGCAACGCCAGCTCTTGTGTGTGGCTTACAGGCACAGGTTAGATTGGACAGATTAGCACAAAACGTGGAGCCAAGAGAAAGTAGGACGGGAGGAAAAAAAAAAAGGGGGACCCTTTGAGAGTCTGAGAGAAACAATCGGTTTTCTGACCGGCAGTGGCGAAAGGTGTTGTGTGCGTCCTTCCCCCAGACTAATAGCTGTAGCAACGGCAAAGAGGACATTATATTTGTTGCGCGAGACATAGCAACAGGACGGAGGCATAGACGGACGGAGGAATGGCCGCCAGCGTGTCTTGTGCGTGGCCCAATGTGTGCACGGTCCACCCCCCCCACCCCCCCCCACAGCAGTGTATGTTCATCATTATTTATTATGTAGACTGGATTCGTTTAGAAAAAAAGGATGGTTTGATACAGTTCTTTTTTTTCCTCTCTCCTCCTACTGTAACAAGTGGTTTCATGAATCACGCGGGGTTGACTGCATTTGACGCAACGCATGCCTTTCGATAAAACAAAAATAAATGGCCGATGATCTACTAGTCCAATCTCGGGCCCAGCGTTCATCATTCAACCCATTCCTCGAGTCGCTCGGTCGCTACGGGAGTCATTAATACGAGGTAATCCTTGTTGAGATTGCCCCTGCTGCCATTGTCGACAGCATTGAGGTCACCGATACCGCTGCTGGTGCCACTGTCATCTGTGCAGTGGAGTGACGTGCGACGCCGACACTGGTTATTCACAAACACACTTTCGAAAATACAATAACAATCACGATGAGAACAATACAACCTCTTAAACGTAACTCGTTTTCTCCACGTATCCTTCGATAATACGCATTTATATTTTGGGTTAAATCGGCCCCTGACCTGTCCATATAATCTTCTATTATTTGAAATATTACCTGTTGTTTCTCATTTCACGTTCAATTGTCAGCAAAAAGCCTACTTTTCTACAGCTCTGCACAGGCTTTTCTTGTGCACACTTAACATTGATTTTGGTTCTAAAGGGGACTTCAACTAATAATATTATGGCAATAACGGCATCAGGCCTTTCGGGGGAGACATGATATCGGGCTAATTCCCAGGAACGACTCTTTAATCTACCCCGAAACTGAAATATAATCCTCACTGAGCTCAAGTTTTCTTCTCCCCTGTCACTCCCCTCGCATCCTCCACTCCTCCTCCACCTCGGGTTTAATCTCATTAGAGTCTAATTCACGTTTACCCACATATTTCTTACTGGGAAATATTTTTTTTTAATAATACAGATGATTTTTCAAAGGAGAGCACACAGCACCCCCCCCCCCACCACCACCACCACCACCACCACACACACACACACTTCAACAAATTGAAATACATCTGTAATATTACAGAACAGCGGATAAAGTAGCCGAGTGGAGAATGAGACGATCACAAAGTCACTTACAGCCGCACTGTGTCTACAATAATCATATCAATAATATTATAGGGGCTGATGGGGGGTTCAAGGTGCGGATGTTTAACCCCTGGCCCTCATCGGTATCGTCTCCATCAGCTCACCGTATTTGTCCGAGGTCCCTGGCTGGCACAGCGCGGCGAACAGGAGCAGAGCTCGCCATGGTTTGAGGTGTTGCATGGTCCTCGCAGGAGCTGCAGAGAGGAAGATGCGAAGTCCCTTTTTTTTCTTCTTTCCTCCCCCCCTCCCCCAGTCCTTTAAATCCCCATCGCGATCAGACAAGCTGCAGCCAGTGTCGACAGCCACACACGCAATAAAAAAAAATGGGTAATAGGGATGGTGGCCAGAAGTACTTTTTCTTCACAGCGATGAGGCGGGGCGAGAGGAGGAGGAAGAGGAGGAGGAAGAGGAGGAGGAGCAGGACCCACGACAGCAGTCTGACGACAGAGGGAGAGAGAGAGAGAGAGAGAGAGAGAGAGAAAAAATCCTCCTGCAGCTGCATCATCAGCACACAGAGGGGACGCTTACAGGATTCCATCCATCCATTTACGTCACGCATTGATTATTCCGCAATCGTGCGCGCGCGCACGCCGGACGTGCAGGTGCGCACAGGTGCCTCAATCCGCGGGTTACTCGTTTAATGTGATGTCTGAGTTGTTTTTTTTTAAAGTTCATATGGAACCAGACATAAAGGAACCAGACCTCCGTACATTAAGAGCATCCTCTTGAGTCCAGTTAAGACCCCAGTGCACCCAGATCCAATCCACCATCTCCACTACTTTGAATGTGTGTATCATCGAGGACTACATTCAGTGTTTACCAGGCAACAGGGATTTTTCAGTTTCTATTGTTATTGCATAGTCATTAACACGCGTCTCCCAATCGAACACAGACACCCCGAGAACGACACGAGCTTTCCACACCTCCTTGAGGATGCGGCGTCACTGCAGTTGGTGCGGTTTAGTCGTCCCATGGCTCCCTCTTGCGTCGGTTCAAACCCATCAACGGGGAAGGCTGGAGATGCGCCGCAGGTACTTTTTCTCTCTCACCTCGTCACAACTTGATGATTTATCAGTAGTCTCCATCGAAACGTCATTTATTTGCCCACAGGTGGATTAACGCTGTTCACACTCCCGAGAGTGCCCTGAATTGTTGTGTATTGTTCTCACGTGAACCTTTTTATGTATTTATTTATTTTATTTGCTGAAATAGGCCTTGGGAAACCGGATTCTAATTAAACAGGAAGTGGCCATTGTATGTGATGACTCGCGTGTGTCGCCTTAATGTCCTCTGCTCTCTATTTCCGGCACGCTGTGATTCTGTTGGCTTTTGATATCATGTCTCTCCTAAGATAGAGCCGAAAGTAGATCCTCGTAAAATATATTAAGGTTTGTTCTGGTTGCGTGGTTACAAACTTGCATGCAATCAAAAAAAATTAAGCACTGAGAACACACACACACACACACACACAGTCCATCTCTCTTCCTCTCTTTTTTAGTCTTGTCCTTGTGTCACACGTGTGCACGCAGCTCAACTCATTGGCATGTGTGTGCCTGCGTGTGTGTGTGCATGTTTGCTTGGTTGCCTGGCAACATACATTCAGTGTTTATGAGGGATGAAACCAGCTGAACACCGCTCATCTATAGATGCTATTTAAGTCTTGATAAAACATTCGAGGATTTTCACATTATGCAGGTGCCAGCTATAAGGTACCAGGGGCCTGAAGCTGTATTATTCACCTTGACAGAAATGAGGTGTCGAGGTTTCCCTGAAATGTTGCCTGTTGAAAACACGCAAACTGCATATCTTAGTTTCGCATTTCTGGAGGTTACATAAAAAAATAATAATAATAAAAAAAAATTCCCATCCTGTCATCGACACTACTTGGCTTCTCTTCACCCGAGCATTCCGCAGACCGGAGACCCCCTCCCTACTTCCAATAGCCCAACCAAAACCAAAGTTATTATATAGTTACAGTGCTATTACTTGTATAAAAAATAAATCAGGTGTTTTTCAGCCTCGATCCAAAGCCTAAATAAATGGCAGTGATAATATCTCATCGTGAGGAGTGGGAGGGTAGATGGATTTGAGCATCCTATTAATGAGGGGAAATATTTTCGGACTCCCGCACTCGCTCTGTCATATTTTAAGAAACCATGGCGACACATATAGAGCTTTAGCATGAAGTAGCTTTTTTTTTATATGCAAACTGTCATAGATAGCCTTCTAGAATGAAAATAGAATCGTGACATCGCAGAGGAAGGGTTTGGCTGCCGTGCGGTGCTGATATTCTCAGACTCGATGCGTGTTTGTGTCTGTGTCTATCTGATGAGTGTTTTCTCAGCCCTGCTGGGATCAGGCTGCTTATTTAAGAATCTTTCTTCTAGGCCAAGGGTCAGGTATTGCCTGGTCGTCTGGGGTTGTGAGGCGACTCGTCGCCGGCTCACTTTATGTCCGGCACTGACGATTTGGTCTTCTGCTGGGAAACTCCTGGAGCGCCGTGCCAGTCGTATCAGCAGGAACCACGGTCAAGTCACACCATGCTCGTATCAGGTGATTCCAAGTCATCTGTGACATGGAAAGAAAGAAAAAAAACATCATCATCCCGGCCGCATGAGGTGCAGTGGGATGGGAAATCATCCGGAGAAACAGTTTGAGGATATGACTCGGAAAAAAAAGCCTCATATGTGAGGGTGAAATCATTGTTAGTGGAGCGGCAGTCCAAGGATGAGTATGTGTATTGCAGCAGTGTGCGTCAAACCTTATTTCCATGGGATAATTGATGATGACTTTGACGGTCAGCAGCTATATTTATCAGCATCGGCATTCTTATTTTTATTGCGGGTGTCAGGCTCTGTCTTCACTCCCATGATCCTTTGGGAAAGTGACTGGACAACGGAGTTGAAACGGGAAATTTAAAAATAGAGCCGACTCCACAGGCAGCTGACACACTCGGCGCTCTGTGAAACACAAATACACACATGACCCCACACGGCGACCATCCCTCCAACTGCAACACACCCACACACACCCACACACACACTGACAATTCACCAACTAAATGTTTCCTATTTGATTCGAGTGTGATTTTTTTAAGATGCAGAAGTCACAGCAAATTCATCATACTTCATCTATTCGATTCCTTTTGATGGTCATAAGGCATATTGGTTGTTGTTGGTGAGAGACTGAAGAGCGCGTTAAACCTTTTACCGTCAGGCGGTTCACCCATAAAGGTTTTTCCACTGTTGCCTGGGTAACCTTTTCTCAGGAATGTGAGGGGCATGTACTGTACACTTAAACTCGTTTATTAGTGCTTATGAAGTCGATACTCACTAACTTAACATGTTGTATTTCCTATTGCTCAGCAGATTTTTGTGGCATCAACAGAAACGCACTATGTGGCATTATGCTGGCTGCAGGGATTCTCAACCAGGGTGTGTGTGTGTGTGTGTGTGTGTGTGTGTGTGTGTGTGTGTGTGTTTGTAAGGTCTTCAAATGTATACCATGTTTAGAATGTCAGGCAAATGTTATGTCTCTCTTCAGCGCTCAGATTATTTAGCACCTTACAGATCTGAAAGTAGGTCCCATGACACAGCTCGGTGTAGAGATGCCTCACGAGTCAGACTGCAGCCCATATGCATGCTCCAGTCCACTAGCTTTTCATTCATTCTCACACACGCACAAACACCACCTAATGCGCGCACATTGTTGGTGTGAAACTGAAAGTCAGACCTTAAAGCCAGACTGACCGGAAAGCCGCACGGATTCAGGGATGAACCGACTTTGGGGGTCAAGGTTGAAGGTCACCGTGAACCCGCAAACCATCTCAATATCTCAAGCATTATTGTTCTCGTAATGACACAGTTTGACACTCAAAGAGGACAACATGCAGTGGAGTGCGACGGAGCGCTCTTAAAGCCAACCAAAGTATGTGACCTTCTTGGCAGCAGTTCTATCATTCAAACGAATTCGGCCGCTTATGTAACCAAGGGGAAATAATAGCCCCGTTGTAACGCTATAGCTACTGGTGGGGTACATTTTGATGTGCACTATTTGCCCAGTTTTGAACACGAGTTTTACACATGCTTGGAAAGTTTGAAATGAACACACCTTGGATGGCGACAGTAGGAGTTGTGCTTTCATATTCCAGTAACCTTTGGCCTTTAAAACGGAAATCAAGCCTAATCACCGTAACTTTGCCATGACTCTGGGGGGCCATTTTCAAAGCTGAGATGAACTCAACTTCTCACTCGCCCACTCATTCATGACACACAGACGCACACAAGCACACACACACACACACACACACGCATGCACCCACAAGGCCACTCTCCTTTCCAGCAGTCGAAACCAGACCCACTGGACAGCTGGCAAGAGGAGTGACAAGGGGGGAGAGGAATGAGAGGATAAGTGGCGCTGAGGAAAGAAATGAGTGGCTGAAGAGGGGGAGTGGGTGCGGCGGAAAAGCTCGGAGCATAATGGACGACATATCAAGAGACTGAAGTGAACTGATTACCAAAGTGCCCTCTGGGAAGAATTACTTTTCCTGAAAATCAAGTGGAGCCAGGTCGTGGCTGTCCCTTCAAAGTCCCTTATCAAGTCAAAACATTTATTTGCATGTAAAGGTTCACAGAGGCAAAACGAAGCCAAAAATGAATATAAATAAGAATAAATCAACTTAAGCACCCGGGAGGGAGACAGTCTGCAAAGTCTCCAAAAAGCACAATTAATGCCCATTTAAAGGTGAAATCTTTCCCCATTGGACATTCCAGAATGAGACAATCGTGAAATTCTAATATGTTGAAGCTTCGATCTAGAATGGTGACCGATTGATTGATTAGGGGAAACTCGGGGTGGATGAGTTGGAGGCAGTGGGGGAGTGGAGGAGGAGGAGGAGGAAGAGGGAGGCTAGAGAGCAGGGGTTGGGGTATGAGTGGGTGTGGTAAATCTACAAATAGCTCCGCTGGGTGCCCCGGCGTTCCTTCACTAAGTTCCCCTCCCGGTTGCCCACTAGGACAGTTGGGTCTCAGCACCTCCAGCGGCACCATCAGAACCAAACACCAACCAAACAGTCAACCAGCCATGAGCAAGTCCTACTCCGCCTCGGCCCAGTCGGCCTCCTCCTACCGCCGCACCTTCGGCTCCGGTGTGGGCGCCACCCCGATGACTTCCCTCTACTCCAGCGGTGCCGGAGGCCGGAGCTCCAGCCGCATGTCCTCCAGGGTCTACGAGGTGAAGAGCACCGCCGTCCCCTCGTACTCCAGCTACAGGGTGTCCTCTGGCGCCGGGGGAGCCGCGTTCGGCTCCTCCAAAGCCATGCGCTCCTACTCCGGCGAGAAGCTCGACTTCAACCTGGCCGACGCCATGAACCAGGACTTCCTCAGCACCAGGACCAACGAGAAGGCCGAGCTCCAGCACCTGAACGACCGCTTCGCCAGCTACATCGAGAAGGTGCGCTTCCTGGAGCAGCAGAACACCGCGCTGACCGTGGAGATCGAGACCATGCGGGGGCGCGAGGGGCCCGGCCGCGTGGCCGAGATGTTCGAGGAGGAGATGAGGGAGCTGAGGAGGCAGATTGAGGCTCTGTCCAACCAGCGCGCCCGGGTGGAGGTGGAGAGAGACAACCTGGCCGATGACCTGCAGAAAATCAAGCTGAGGTACACCGGGAGGCAATGAATTGCATGAGCGTGTGGTGGAATGGATGGAGGCCGATGACGATGATGCCTGAGGAAGATGATAACTCCTCTAGCAAGTTGTCAATGGTATAAAAGCATATATGATAACATTGGTCTAATAATCAGCTGGAAGAACTTTATAGCCTGTGCACCTTTAAATCGAAGCGATTTCTCTTTCGCGTGACGCTCCTTGATTGGTTCCTTTGAAAAGCTTAGGTCGCCTCGGCAGGTAAGTCAGTTCTACAATGCAAATGCAACTTTTTGATTTTTTTTTTCCTTCTTCAAATTTGCGAAGGCTGGGGTTAATCATCTTGCGCTCGAATTGATCTTTTTCCGAATGCGTTCAACTTTAAAACAGCCCCATGTGGCTTCCATGGCAACGCACCAGAATTCCCCGAGGCTTCCAAAACAGTACCGGAGGCTTGAGGGAACGCTCGGTCGAAATCGAGTGTTTTACGGTCCACCAACTTTTTCCTCTGATCATTTATTCACAGGACAGGGAAGAACGACTCGGAGGAATAGCGTCGAGACAGATGAACATGAGCGACAGTTGCGTGTGTGTGTGTGTGTGTGTGTGTGTGTGTGTGTGTTTAATGGAGAAAGAAAAATCACCAGACACACAGCTATTGTTCAGGCACGAGCGCCTGTGTGCGTGTGTGTGTGTAAGAGAGAGACTGAGCGAGGCGGGGAGAGAGAGCGGAGGATTGGGTGTATTTTGGAATTGCCTATTTGTAGCTACTAGGTCAGCTCTATGAATTTAGAAAATCTGTCACTGCAACAGGCGCGACATCCCTTCATTTTAAGTTCATGAAAAAGCGCACGCACACAAACACAAACACCCACCCGCCCACCCGCCCACACACAACACATGCTTAAACCCTTTCGCCTTATCAGCCCTTTTAGATTGAGGCCTACAGGGGTTGAGTGAAGATTGGCAAAGCACCTGCTGCTCTGACTGAGACCCAATTCCTCCTCCCTGCCAACTGTTTCAGTGGACACACACACACACACAGAAACACACACGCGCACACACACACAGAACAAAATTCCACTGAAACTGAAACTTCAGGGCATTTAATGGGACCAGCACTTTGGAAAAGTGGGTTCAAAACAGGTTCTGTAGTAATATGAGAATTGCCGCCCGTCTCTTCCAGGTATTGGAGCACAGCTCAGATGTTGATTTTGCTTCCAGCCCCAAACGGGGGGGGGGGCATTTGTTTGCCCTTTGTCACGGTTGCCCTTCCGACTGACATTGGGTTTTGTCGCCAAGATTTGTGATAGGTCATTATCCCGTCCATAGCCAATAGGAGCAGAGGAAACGAAAGGTGGTTAAAATGTACCACTCCGTAATTGGTCCTGAAGTCACGCTCTTCCACGCAGTTGTTGAATTTCTATTTCGTTGTTTTTTTTTGTTTTTTTTTTACTTTTCTACTTTCTGCTCCTCTTCTTCTCTGCAGACTGCAGGAGGAGATTCACCAGAAGGAAGAAGCCGAGAACAACCTGTCTGCTTTCAGAGCTGTAGGTCTCCCATCTCCATCCATATACCTCAATCTTTAGTCATTGCCCCCCCTCAAAGCCTGATGGGACATGTTCCCTCGTTCTTCCTCTTCCCCGTCTTTCCCTTGTACCGTTTGTCGACCGCTTTCTCCCCATTTCGACCTTTTTTTCCGTCGCTGGTCTCTGCAATTGTGTTTCTATTATGTGCTTTTGTTGTTTGTTTTCAGGATGTTGACAATGCCACTCTGGCCAGGCTGGACCTGGAGAGACGCATTGAGAGTCTGCAGGAGGAGATCGCCTTCCTCAAGAAGATCCACGAAGAGGTCTGTGGAACCGACTGTAAATTGTGTCGGGCTGCCGCTGACGCGTCACACCCACAACTTTAATACACACTGCATATGCACTACGTGTCGAGGGTGGCGCGTACTGCATTGACAACACACCACTAATATCAGTTGTGAGCCCCTGTGAGATTATAGCTCATGAGTGGGATCAAATATTTCCCACTTGAACACTCCCGTTGACGCTCTAACATAAATGTCCGTGATGCTCATTTGCATCATGCCCTTGCCCTTTCTCACTCCACTCTTCATGTGCACCCACACACGCACGTTGAGCCGCAAGAGCAAAAAGTGCACATGCTAAATTTGTGCGACAGGCAGTGGCCAACATCAAAGGACCCAGCGAGCCACACACTCAGACAAATGTTGGCACACATGAGGTCCCATCCTATCATTTTGTCTTCCCCGCCTCAACCATGACCTCTCAGAAATGCTGAAGCGCTGACAGGTTATAGAGAGCGTGTCAGCTGTTTGTGTCTGTGAGTGTGTGTGTGTGTGTGTGTGCGTGTGTGCAGGCACAGGAACAGATGCAAAGTTATTTATATATTTTGGTTAGACCAGAAGACAGCTGAGGGCTAAAGCTTACCGGTTTGGAACTCGTTTTACAGTTCCCAAAACCGGCCGTGTGCTATTCTGGATGGCGAGTGATATTTCAATATAGTTGCATCAGTACATCACTCAGCAAATCAAACGTTTTCGCCAGAACACAGCAGGAGAAACGCAGGGGTTTAAATACTGGAGCAGAGACAATCGGCAACAGGTGTAACACATTCAGGTAATCACAAGGGCGGGTAAAACACCCGAGGGCAGGAAGTAAAGTGACCGAACCAACAGAGGCAGAGGCAAACTGCAAAAAAAAAACAGGAAGCCAAAACCACGACATGTATATTTGTATTTGAGGGCAGGTTGTATTCACACACACCTAATTGAAACTACTTGACTGCATAGTTGGAAGGAAACAATATATGCGTGTTTTATTTTTCGTCCTCTCGCGACTGTTCAGGAAATCCGCGAGCTGCAGAGCCAGATGCAGGAAAACCAGGTCCAGATCCAGATGGACATGTCCAAACCCGACCTGACTGCTGCTCTGAGGGACATCCGCATGCAGTACGAGGGCATCGCCGCCAAGAACATCGGCGAGGCCGAGGAGTGGTACAAGTCTAAGGTACACACAGGCACGCACACACACACACCCGCACACACAGGCGCACACGCACACACTCACCCATACCTCATTCCTTCCCTCCACAGGTGTCTGACCTGAACCAGGCTGTGAACAAGAACAACGATGCCCTGCGCCAGTCCAAACAGGAGAGCATGGAGTACAGACACCAGATCCAGTCCTACACCTGCGAGATCGACTCACTCAAGGGCACTGTGAGCGTCAACCTGAACTTAAACGCCAATTCCCCCTTTTGTTTTCTACCGCTTTTGTTCTATTTCAGACTTCAGATGCACTCTTGCCAACTTGTAAACTCCTTTTTTTCCTCCCCGCCTGGCCAGAACGAGTCCCTGCTGCGCCAGATGAGAGATATGGAGGATCGCATGACCCGCGAGGCCTCCGGCTTCCAGGACACCATCACGCGGCTGGAGGACGAAATTGCAAAGATGAAGGTGAGATGAGGCGGGGAGACATTTTTACACGGACTCCCTCGTCCGCCAAACCCCCTTGCGAAGATGAACTGACAGCCGATCTCTTTGTGTGTACCGATTGAAAGGATGACATGGCCCGCCACCTGAGAGAGTACCAGGACCTCCTCAACGTCAAGATGGCCCTGGATATTGAAATCGCTACCTATCGCAAGCTGCTGGAGGGAGAGGAGAGCAGGTGTGTGTGTGTGTGTGTGTGTGTGTGTGTGTGTGCGTGCAGGTGTGTGGCTACATGGTCTGTCCCGTAATCGGAAGTGTGTAGTTATGTACCTGTTATTCCCAACGCCGCTTCATGTGTTCGTCCCTGTTTTCGCAGGATCACCACCACTGCGCCTGTCCAGTCTTCTTATTCCTCCATCGGATTCAGAGGTAAGGGGGGGGGGAGGGGGGAAACCTTTTTTTTTTTTCTTCTCCACAGTTGACTTTTTCCATTTTCCCCTTCCAGACGAGTCAAAACGAAGGGCTTAATAAAAGGGGACTAATTATAGCTTGTGCCTGTATTTGGTCGGCGCTATTTTCGGGGCATTACGCGGCAGCCTACGCGCGCAGTGTCGCATTCTGCCCACTGCGCGGTGCTACATGACATCTCAAAAATCCTTCCCCCGGCCCCATCTGATTCACAGGGGCGATCATGGCGCAGAGTCACACATCAATAAACGCACAGCTTAGCCTCTCTATTTGATGCGTTTCCAGGTGAAATGTTTTTCCCAATTTCCCCTCCGGCCCGGGCCTCCTCCTGCTTCCCTTTGAGGCTGCTTGAAAAAAAACAAAAAACGATGAGCAATCATTCGAGACGATGTTTTAGGTGCCAACGATTGACTTTCTAAACTGACGCCAGGCTTCAGGTGAAACTGCGTAAAAGCCCTATGAACGTGTCCTTGCAGAGACCAGTCCGGAGTCCCAGCATCAGCGCTCCTCAGAGACTCACTCCAAGAAGACCGTTCTCATCAAGACCATCGAGACCCGCGATGGAGAGGTTTGTGCTCGCACATACGCACGCACACACGCACGCACGCGGTCACTCACGCACAACGGGCGCCAGTGGCTAGTGTGTAAGTTCGGGTCCAAGTGTCCCACCTAAACCTTTGAGACACCTCGTCACTATGGGTCTCAGCCAGCTACCAGATTTTTTTTTTGTATGATTCCTTATTCCCCGGTTATAAGCTAAAGTTCTTCAGCGGAAATAGATCATTATTTTCCTGGAGAAGACTACTTCGCCGCAGCAACATTTCTAGGCTCTAAGCGAATGTTGGAAATCTGGTGGTTTGCATCAACCCTGCCTAAACACCTTTAACACAGGCAACTCACTGAACTGAATGTTTGGCCCTACTCAACACGTCACACAAAATCCCACACCGGCACTTCAGAGGTGATCACGAGTAAGTTTGAGCCCGTTCACTGTTGACCGAGAGCACACCCACGTGTTATCCGATACACTCCGTAGAACGACACGGACCTTGGATGTTGTCGACTTCTCTTTGCTCCAACTCACAGTCTCTCTCTCTTTCTTTTTTCTCTCTCTCTCTCTCTCTCTCTCTCTCTCTCTCTTCAGGTGGTCAGTGAGTCCACACAGCACCAGCAGGACATCATGTAAACACGAAGAGTGACGCACTCGAAAACACTAATGTAATAAATGAATGCGGAAAAAATAGCACGACCATTTAAATGAACTAACTAAGACGATTTATGAGCTGAGCCCATTCTTTAGACACGGAACAACACCCATCGATTTAAATGGAAACACGTACATGTATAAGCGAATGCATCTTTCCACTATGTGCTTATGAACATGAAACTGAATCGAGGTGCTACGGGGGTGCAATGCAATGCATTCCAGGAATTTCTTAAAAACACCCGCCTGCAAATACGATTCAACGGTAAGAGCGCGGTTTAAATTCACATCAAATCTAAGTTTTCGAGGCGGGGGATAGATCAGTTGCTCCAGAAAGACCACGATCATAAGTAATAATAGACAGTACGTGTGATTGCTGATGTTACTAGTCTTTCTGTGGCACAAAGGCACGAGAGTAGGACTTGAAGGAGGGGAGAGTTTTTTTCTGTGACTCAAGGGGAAGTGAGATGTTGGTCTGAGGTTCGGGAATACGTCGGAAACACAAACAATGTGACGAAAAAGGGAACTCATTGATGTTTTTAAGTTTGAGCTCAACAGCATGTACTGGGAGTTGTGTAACCGTGGTTGTGGCGCTTCACGGTGACAAACACCTCAGCGAATAAATAAAGACATTGATTATCACCATTCATCGCTTGGGCGCCTCACAGTTTGTTCAGTTTCAGTTCATGTCTTAGATCTTTTCGTGTCTGCCCGCCTTTTTTACTGGCTCCCTTACCCTCGGCCCCTACTCGCTGAATTGTTCAGCTGATGTGGGCCGCATTACGTTTTCCCAGCCAAGCGGAACACCCCGGATGACTTTTAATTCACTCCTATGAAGAAAATATAAAGGAAAATGATCAGTTGCACGACCCGTACAGGACCTGGTGCAGATGAAGTTGAAGAATGGCTTCTAACGAGCCGGGGGCCCCCCCAGGTCGCGAATTGTTTCCGACAGAAAGCAGATTAGCGCGGCACCGAGAATTACAGTCCGTGCAGTTTGTTTGTGAAGTCGCTGGACTGAAAATGTCAGATAAAATAATGGAGAACAAAAGATGGGGGTGTGTGTGGGGGGGGGGGGGGGGGGGGGAAAAAAAAAAGAAAAGGGGGGGGTGGCGGGGGGGGGGGGGGGGGAAGGGGAGTTTTTTTTCGGAGGGGGGGGGTTTGGGCCGGAGGGGGGGGGGGGGGGGGGGGAGGGGTTGAGGGGTTCATCTGCAGTTAGTGTTTTGCAGCAGGTGCAAAAAAAACAAAAAACTAATTGTGGGCTAAATTGAGAAGGACACCTGTCGTCTCTGCCACAGCGTACTGCCAGTCCAGTTCAGCACTGGCAGGTCTTTTTTTTTTCATATCCGTGATTAGATCTGCAAACAGCCGGGGAGACGGCACGCTGGGCGTAGGCAGGATTTCCTGATGATGCGGCCGTCGGGGCGCGTGTTGAAATAACCTGCTTAGATGGTGGCTCCGACCCTCGCCTTTGTCACATTGCGTTTGCATCATCAAAGATCCCCCCCCAGGGACGAGAGAGAGGAAGGAAACAAGGGGGGGGGGGGGGGGGGGGGGGGGGGGGAAGAGAAAATAAAGACAACAAGGGAGCATGCCAGAGAGAGAGAGAGAAAGAGGGAGAGGGTTGTACGGAGGAAAAAAATTGAGAGGACGAATGAAAAGAGAAGGTTATTCAGAGACACACGAGGGGGGGAGGGGGGGGAGCAATGTTGAGAGAGAGAGATCAAAATCAAGAAAGATGCACAGAAAGGAAGTGAGAGAAGGTCATCCCACTGCTAAGCCTGTAATTAGTTGATCCATATTGGTCAGAGCCAGAGTCAGTCTTCATCAATGCTCCTTTGCCGTTCTGTCAATCTTCCCATTCGTTATGGGTCAACGACAAAGGCTTCCATTGCCTCTGAATGAAGCCATTTCACCTCTCTGACCCCCTCCTCATTCATCGAGGGCTGCTGAATAAAATGTGTCTTTTGTGTGCTGCTTAAATGCTTTTTTTTTTTACCACTTTTTTTTTTTTTTTTTTTTTTTTTTCGACTTTCCGAAAAGCAATCTGTCGAAAACGCTCCTGATGCTCTAATTACATTTATGTTACACAGACTCTGGGTAATCAAGTGAAACCATCTGCGGTTACATAACGGGCGCGCTGCAGTTTGTCATCGAGCCGCGGCGCGAACGTCGCCCGAGACCTGCGAGTGGGTTCGCATCCTTCGCCGACGGCATGAAGAACATTCGGAACCGGCCAACCGAATGAAAGGGAGACCGTGGGATGCGGAATAATTAAGACGGATAATAATGTCGATAAACGCACGATATGTCTCTGATGTGGATTGCTTGGATGTGTTTTTTCTCTGTGTGGAGTAGTGACGCTGCGTTTGTAGGCGAACACAACAACAACAACAAGAACACCAGTGGGTTGTAGAACCACAATGTTTATCATATTTTAGGTCCATATAAATTCATGCGCAATAATAATAATAATAATAATAATAATAATAATAATAATAATAATAATAATAATAATAATAATAATAATAATAATAATAATAATAATAAGGTAAAAATCTAAACAGGGCGGTAGGAAAATGGTCTCACAGTTGAGTCACTAACAAGTGCTGAATCAAAGTCATGGCTCAGTTAACGTTGACTTCGGACGTCACACCAGAAGGGGACAGGGCGTGAATGCAGCCAAACCCAAAGCGGCTGGACATACAGTAGTAACACAACATAAAACAAGTGAGCCCCACTCGAAAATAAGCCGATGCACATCATGAGAAGTATATATATAACGTAAGCATTGGTGGTGTTAACGTGAAAAGAAAAGCATTTGTACAATTCAAAACTATTTACAGGTCCATATCTACAGCACAGGTGTTATCCCGACCGACGCTCAGCGCTGATAAGCAGTTATCGAAAAATTCAAAGCAAATCAAAAGCAGGGGTAAAGAGATTTATTCACCTCGTCCCCAAATCACAAGCACGAGAGGAGCTAAGGTTGGGGATGAGTTTTGTTTCCAGGTAAGGACGGTGTTACAGCTGCACAACTACAAATCCACAATAGAGAATTACAACTGAAGGACTGACATTAAAGGAGAGAAAAAAAAAAGAAAAGATATATAGAGGTATCACCAGAACAACAGGAACCGCAAAAACAATATCGTGGTAACACTGCTACAGCAGAACAGAAGGAGACAGCATGGTGCATGACAAAAGGAGAGAGGTGCCTTTTCAAAGCCCTTGGCCTGGATGGTGTAAACAAAGAAGAGAAGAAGGGGAGGAAGAACATGAGGAAGAGGAGGAAGAACCTATTCGTGGCTCCGAATGGTTTTGTCATTTAGAATATCTGTCTGCACGCGGGAGCGCATCGCGATGCGGCTCCACGCATTTTTCCGCTGCTGTTATTTCAGTCAGTTAAAAATATTATAAAAATAAAAATGCGCACCCTGGGACACTAAAAATGAAAACGTTTTTCACACGACGACAGCGACACACGTAAACACATAGACACAAACACTGGGAAACAGTTACACACAGGGGGTTTCTCATGCAGTAATGGTTTGTCGTGAATGTTCTCCAGTCCCAGAGTTTAGAACACAGAGAACTGCCAAAAAAAACAAAAAAAAAACAACTCAACCCCAGCAGCACCTCAGCATTTAGAGCCATTCAATTTAGGTATTTCAGTAAGATTGCTTTGTGTCTATTAAATATATATGTAAAAAAAAAAAAACACCTCATCCAAATGCCCATGATTCGTTTCCGTATTGAGACATTGTTTTTGCGTGTTTGGAGAAAACGATATTTGTTATGAGTGAGTAACAATTCCCTTTTTTTTTTTTTCAAGTCGGACTCGAAACTGTATCGAAAATGCTTCCGACTCCCTCCCCGCGCCGGGCGCTCGGCAGCAACGACCACAAACGTTTGCCCGGGTTGCATTTAAAAGGGAACGCAGGCGCGTACACACGGACGCGTTCGCATAGAAAAACAGCTGAGGTCCGGCAGTAAACGTCAGAGGGCGCCATTTTTAAAGGTGCACTCATCTTTTTTTCACTTTCATTGTGTCCCCATCCTTTATGAGAGACGATCTTCTTTGCCACCGTTTCACGGTCAACTCTTAAAAGATTCACATGGGATCTCGTTGGCGCAAAAGAATCGATCACACACTCAAACATACATCACCACGAACGCCCCCTCCCCCCCTCCCCCGCTTGCTCCCTGACCAATATTTGGTCCAAGCCATCCGCGCACCATAGGAACATTTTCGGGCATGTGTCGCCCCCCTTGCGCGTCGGGGGTCCAATTCCTGGACAGCCAGCGGTTCAATGTCTTTTTGATCAAATCGATTTCATAAAAGGTCGGGTGAGATTGTTTTGGGTGCAAGTGACGCAAAGGGGACACGAGAGCACTTTGAAAATAATCATTTTCAACAAAGACCATATACAGTAGTTTTCAATTGTTGACCGAAGCGACGGCAATGTGGCACGTCGACTTGAGAAAAAAAACGCTGGAGAGCGCGCGTGGGAGAAATCACGACGACCACTGTCTTTCGAAGTGCCCCCCTGACGACGTCGGCTCAGTTTTTTTGTTTTTTTTTGCATTTTGATGCCTGACTTGCGGAGCCAAGTCTGGATTCACAGGCTGCCAGGGAAAATAACGGGCTGATTTCAAGCCCTTCCGCTTCGCACAATGGGCTTTTCATTTCATAAAGAAAATAACGAAGTAGGAGCTGCCTTTCTGTGTTTTAGCGTTGATCTGCTTTTTTTGGGGGGGGGGGGGATCTTTTTGGATCCTTTCCCTCTGCGCTCTGACTGGAGTCATTTTCTCACCTGGACTTTCCCTAAATGCCGGGCGACACACATTTTTACCTCTTAACGGCTCCAGCGCTCTTGAAGGAATAAGCGCTTTCCCCATTGCGGTGGCACAGGACATTACTTCTTAGCGCTCCAAGCAGCAACACAAAAAAACCTCCTTAAACGTCCGAGTTTTTTTCTTTTTCTTTTTCCAGTGTCCTGAGATTTAAAGACACGGCAAGAGTCCGACGGCCACCGGTTCTCCCTCCATTTTTTTGGATTTTTTTCTCGATTTTCCCAAGAAAGAAACCGCACAGCACCGAACTGGCCTAATAAATATACAACCTTTGTCAGGTGTGAGGGTGGGAGGAAACCCGTCGTGGAGCTCCATCCTTTCACCTCAGGGACATATTGTGTTGATGTGGCGATAAGCAGCTGATCGCTGCGGCTTGGCACGGTGGGGTTTTTTTTTTTTCAGGCGTTCCTACCCCCCCCCCCCCCCAGCTGTGACGAAGTGCGAGTGGATTCGTGCACCCTGCTGCCTCACATGCGGGCCGGGGGTCCACTGGGCGGCGTCAGGGGCACCTGAGAGCCGCAGTCGTAATCCAGCTCGGCCATGCGGGAGCGGCTCATCATGCGACCCTGGGTGTACGGCCGTCTGTCCGTCTGCCTGTCGCGGAAACTCCGGATGTAGCTCTGTGGACAGACGCAGGACACAGGGGGTTCACGCGGGAGTGCGAGCTGTCGACCTGTATGGGGACTACGACGGAGTGCACACACAATTAGGGGGAAAAGATCAATATCACCATCAGGGGTCGAGGAGACCACAACGCTCGGGAGAGCTCAGCGTTTCTTTGCCAAGAAATAGTCCCACACACACACGAGCGCTGATTAAAAACTGACCGGAGCCAGGGCAGCTCCCAGCGTCCTGTCCTCGTGCCACTGAAGGTAGCATCATTCCCACAAAGTCAAACTATTCCATTCGAGTAACAAAGAATCGTGCGCAAAGTAACAAAGTGCCTTAATCTCTGGAAGAATTAGAATCTGATGAAACAATCGCTGTCGCACGCTGAGATTTCGACCTATGTCGCCGACTCGCTAAAGAACCAGTGGGCGTGGCCATCTCACCGGGGACAGCACGTCTCCGTCGAAGCGCCTCTTGGGGTTGACCTTGCGGTGGCAGCCGGGTTCGGTCTGGGGAGGGGGGAGCTTGGGAGGCTGAGAGGAGCTCTGGGTCTGGTGGTGCGGGTGGGACGCCGACGGGTGGTGATACTGCTGCTGCTGGTGGTGGTGGTGGTGGCGGTGGTGGTGGTGGTGGTGGGCGGGGGCCTTCTGCTTGCTGCCGGGCTTCTGGTTCTGCCGCTTCTTCTTCTTCTTGTTCTCGTTCTCCTTCTTTATCTTGTCTTCGCGCTGCCGGATGCGCATGAGCTGGACCCTGCGCTGCTGTCGGCTCAAAACCACTGGAGGGGGGAGAAGAGATGTGATGACATTCAGACAGAGGCAGAGAGAGCGAGAGAGAGAGAGAGCGAGAGAGAAGATAATACGTAATCACGTGGAGGCGAGAGGAGGATGACTAAAGATTTCTATTTGGGAATAAAAACGGATTCGGACAAGAGGGACTATAAAATTGTGACGCGCGTCCAATTAGACGGGATATTTTTGATCAGTTTTTTTAAAAAATTATGACTGCAAACTATCCCCATGCAGTTTATTGCAAGTACAAAAAAAACCCCACTCATGTTCAATTCCCAGACTCCTTTAACCCTTGTATTATGTTAAAAAAAATTACATTGATTATGTTGCGGGTCATTTTGACCCGTGCTGTGTAAATCCACTCAAAACAGTAAAAAAAAACAGTAGTTCTGGCTTATTTCTCCTGACTGTTCCCAACATAGTCAGCTTCCTCTTTTGAAGTTCATCTCCAAGGCGGTAGGATGTGAAGAAGTTGTCACATGTGATGTTATGACCTTGCAGCCCTTCACTCATCTCCAGCACAACACGCATCCCCTGATTCTTCTCAGTTGCTCCTCCAGGTTGCTTTCCAGTGTATACTTGCATATTCCATGCATAGCTAGATTTTGCATCACAGGCTACCCATATTTTGATGCCATACTTGGCGGGCTTGTTGGGCATGTACTGTCGGAAAGGACAGCGCCCCCTGAATGGAACAAGGCGCTCATCAACAGAAACCTGGGGACCAGGATTGTACAACAAAACCCGACCCATTTATCCCATACATCTCTGATCGCAGCTAGCTTGTCATATCATGTGAAATGTCTCCAGAGACATTGTTGCTCAAAAGATTGGCCTTCGATTCTCTTCATTCCACAGACTTGCAGTTGCTTCTCCCTTTGACCTGTACACTCAAGCTAATACCAGAATTCCGATGTAAGCATGCAAGTCAGTCTGATCCAGTGGCTTCCATTTCTCTTGAAATACACGCCTCCCCTCCAAATTGGTCATGTCCAGTATAATCTTCTCTATTGGTGGGGATATGAAGAGCTGAAATGCTGATTGAATATCATCAACTCGTGGGACAGCAAATCTTGTAGGACCGGGAGTCATTTTGATGACATTGGAAGATGGCGGTCTACCTTGGCTTTTGTGTGGTGATGTTGACCATTTTATATTACGATCTTTAGATGCCCATGTCCTCTCTGTGGATGATGATTGCTGCATTCCTTGGTATTCATCTGAGCAGCTACTTACCCACATTTAAGCGTCTGGGTCAAAATGACCCGCAACATCATCTTTGTATACAAACTCTGCACAGACATTCTACTACACATCAAGGTGTCCAGATTTTACACACCAGTTCATGACCCAAGATGAGGAAAAGTCACAAAATTGTAAGAAGAAAAAGAAAGGATAACCAGTACTTTGGTCAACATGAAAACTGAAATGGGTCAAATTGACCCTTAACATAATACAAGGGTTAACCGGTCAGTTTGAAGATGGAATACATTTCCTCGCTCCACGCACTCAAGTCTCCTGGCATACGGCGAGTGGGTGCGTTATTTTCCCCCCCCCCCCCCTCCTAGCAAAGGACGTGCAAAATCCTCCCCGTCTCGCTGTCCGTCGATTACTCACGTGACTATTTTTGGACACTAAACGCGTTTATGGGCATTTTGGGGGATTCGCGGGTTTACACGGCACAGTGTGTCGTGTTGGCGATTGATTTGCCGCTCATTAGTTGAGGTCAAAATGTTGCTGCAAATGCCGCCTGCCCAGCTGAACGTCATGAAGACCATGTGTGCTGATTGAGTGTGAGCGTGTGTGTGTTTGTGTGTACGTAGGTGTGTTTGCGTGTAGCCGGGTGGGTGTGGGAGGTTTTATAATGTCCATTGTTGTTTCTTTTGTGTGGCTAATGAGGCCCCATCTGCCAGGGAAACTGCTTAATGATCCCCCCCCCCCCCTACTCTTTTCCTCGGCTCACCCCACCTCAGGCCCCTCTGTCCACATGCTGTGTGTGTGTGTGTGTGCCCGTGCGTGTCTTACACAAAAAAAATAAAAAAAAATCCCCCAGAACATAAATCAATTTATGGTTTTAGGCTTGTTTTAGGCTTCGTTGTGGTAACGGTAAACTTGCGATAGTTATCGTCAAGACTCCATGAGATCAGTGCAATGTTTGCTGAAGTCATTGAAACGTGACTGTGTGTGTGTGTGTGTGTGTGTGTGTGTGTGTAGTTGTGTCTTTGTGAGGAGCAATTTGAGCTTTTCAACCGTAGGGGGGGGGGGGGGCATTTTGGTGAGGCCCCCTAACTTGTTTAAAATGCCATTAGGGTCAGGCCTGGGGGTTTAGGGGTCAGAAGCTAAGGCATAAATTATGTGTTTTTTTTAATTGTGGGTCCTCACAAGTGTAGAGGTACAAATATGCGTAACGCGGGCGGAGGAAAATGAGAGAGAGAAAAAAAAAAAAAAAAAAAGAATATGTGCAAGCTAATTCATTCCCCGCTCCTGTCGTGCATGCTATTCAATCAGCTGACAGACGAGATGATCCTCCTCACCGCTCGGCTGCTCTGCTTACCCACGATGCCCTAGTTAATCACCCCGCCCCCTCTCCCCCCCCACCTGGCGCACACCTGCTCCCTATTTACACACGAGTCCCCGTCCTCTTTCATTTGTCAATGAGCGAGTCGAGGAGGCCCGGTGCTTCCCAAAGGCCACCGACAAACGGATTGAAGTTTTGCTTGAACGTTTTTTTTTTTTTGACTGACATCATGCCGAGGTTCAGCGAAGGAAGGGGATTTGTCAGCGGTACAAATAATGACTCGCCCCTTATCGCCAACCGGGCAGAGGTGCGTTTGGACATATGTGGTTCTCGTGGCGAAAAGCTTCCCTCTTCCGTTTTCCCTTCATTCATCTTCCTAATCGCCCGCTGCAGGCCGTTTTTAAAGCAACCACATTGGAATATTCTCACCACACACAGAAATGCTACCCTTTAGTTTTGTCCTCACGCTTTCATTTCAAATGATTTGTGCTGGCGGAATTCATTATGTTTTAACAATCATAAACATGACCTGTGAGTGCTGTGATTTTTTTGTGTGTTTACGAGGTAACCACATCAGAGGCGGGCTGCAGGGGCGATCAATACGCCCCGAACTAGTTATTGATCATGTGGAAAATGAATGATGTCAGGGTAAGGAATCTGGGTGCCCTCTGCCTTGAATTTGGAGCAATCTCTTCCCTCCATATGCTTTCCCTTTTTTTTTTTTTTCTTCCAGTCTACCCACGCTTCCATCGTGAGTCCTCCCATGTCTCTTGTTAGCGCTCGTTCTCCCACGCGGAATTGCTTATTTTTGAGAACGGCGCCGCCAAAAAAAAAAGAAGCTTCCTCCATAATCCCAATGCCCGCTCGCTCAAACTGGAAGTCACGGCGGCATGCTGTTAAATCCCATTATCTGAGGGCATGCGGGACATTTCGCAAGATGCCGTATATAGCTACATTTCGTACACCAGCAAGCGCCAAATCTAAGTGTCGGTGTGTGTGTGTGTGTGTGGAAATGAATGTAATGACTGTGTGCGTTTTCCTTTACGTTTGAAGACTGCATCTCGATACATTTCCGTGTATTTCTGCGCTTTTAACAAATGCAGAGTGGATCTGTGACGCCGGCCTCGGTGGGGTCGATACCGATCGACATTCTGCGGACTGAACAGCGGCCGCGATTAAAGTTAAGCTCGACATGCAAACGCAGAGATTCTAATGTCGCGTCTTGGCGCGAGTGAGTGACAGGAGCCCCTGCCTAAATCAACCCACGCGCTGACTTCCACCTACACTTTACCCTGCCCGACCATGGCAGCCAATGTCATTGGGATTATAACTGGTACGTGCCGTAAGGAGGATGTACAGTATAGCGGCATTATACAAGATGTGTCGAAGTCTGCGCACTTTCGGGAAACTCATTCACTTCCGTGATGTGCTTTTATACAAATTCGCCGCCAAGGTCTTGGCTGCAGTTCTCGCCACGCGCTTCGGGCTCTTGGTGTTCCTTCTTTCGGGCCTGGGACGCTTTGTTTTTCATTTCCCGCCGCTGCTCGATTTAGAAATGGTTATTCAAGCTCTCGACAGTTGTCCCACGACCACTGGCACACCTGCGCTTCCTCTCGGACGTTTCCAGGCAGACTGTCAGTGTGGCCGTGGGCCGGTCCTTTTCCGACCCGTCTTGTCCACATCTGGCTATAAAACTGCCTGGAGCCGCCTGCGTTCCATCCCGGCCCCTTGTTCCCATTAATCTGCTTTTGATCCTCAACCTGCCGCCTTAGCAGCCGCTTAGATTTGTGCGCCTGGTGGGACCGACTTCGGATCGCTGAATAGGCCTGTTTTTGACAGGAAATTCCAGTAAAAGCCTGCTGTGTCGGCAAGTGTCCAGATGTGAGATCTCAGCCTGGTTTCCACTACACAACCTGTGACAAGTATATATATTTCTACTGTATTACTACGTTATGCACTATGAAAGAAACTACACTCATCCAATATGTCTATTTGTAGACACACGTATCGATTGGCGATGATTAAAAAACAGACGGGGGTTTTTTTTGTTTTTTTTTCAGGTCACGTGCCAGCAACATGTCGAGAAATACTCAAGTAGGGTGCTACGACCACAACGCCGTCCTGGTTCGAGATGAGCTTTCGCATCGGGTAAACCAAAAAAAAAAACAGACAAACAACGGTCGCGGACGCAGCGGCGTCGCACTCACCCTCCGTGTGAGAAAATCCCTCCCCAGTCACTTTCCACTGGATCAGCACGCCCAGGATGGCCAGGACGGGCCACACGCCCAGGATGACCCAAGTGAACCAGCACACCGGCTTCTTCGGCGCCACCTGCAAAGAGTGCATTTTGCTGGTTTCACCGGATCGTCGCATCAGTCCCCATTGAAGGAATCGTCAAAACACACTTAGATCGAAAAGATTTAGCGCTTTCACTGTTTCCTGCAGACCGCGTCTCGTACAGCTCATATCCTTCGCTTCTGTTCAGCCCACTGTCTATCCCCCGGTAGGCAAATCCAAATGGCCTGAGGTGTACAGTGTGCGGAGCGTTAAGATAGAGCGCGGGCACGTTTAAGGGCTGCATACTCAAACGCAGAAAATGTACGGCAGTCGATACATCACCGCGACAGCGTGGATTTATTGAACCTCGACTGTCTTTGCTGCGTCCACTCACATTTCAAAATGCACAGAGCTCTCCGCTGGTGGCTTAACTATTGACCCAGGGGCAGACAAGAGGCTCCTGGCTAAGTTTTGCAGCGCGCCAGGTGCGCCATTGTGAAGAGTCTAAAATCCCTGGTGTCGGCTGCCCCTAGAAATGAATCGATATCGCGAGGGGGGGGGTGGATTCCAAACATCGCCGCCGACAACGGTTCACTCGGGGAAAAAAATATAGGTCCACTCACATTTCAAAATGCACAGAGCTCTCCGCTGGTGGCTTAACTATTGACCCAGGGGCAGACAAGAGGCTCCTGGCTAAGTTTTGCAGCGCGCCAGGTGCGCCATTGTGAAGAGTCTAAAATCCCTGGTGTCGGCTGCCCCTAGAAATGAATCGATATCGCGAGGGGGGGGGTGGATTCAAAACATCGCCGCCGACAACGGTTCACTCGGGGGAAAAAAATATAGAATAAATTGCGCGCGGGCGAGCCTACCCTGAGTCTCTCGTAGACGTAGTGCACCAGGGCGAACAGCTCGATGAAGTAATCCACGGTGACGGTGATGATGGCCGAGCCGAAGGTGGCGGTGGAGAAGGTGACGAAGAAGCACTGCCACTGGAGAGTGAGGACAGCGAACAACGTCCCGGAGCCCAGGAGGATGCCCAGAGGAACCCACACGGTTTTGGGGTGATAGAACTCCTCCATGACCTGAAAAGAAAAACGGCGTGGGTGGGTGACGAGCCTGATCCACAGACCATCCCCACCCCGCGTGCCATTCTCGCCGGGAAACAATAGTGTGACGCTTCTGCGAAAAAAAAAATATATATATATATATATATCTGGAGCAAAGTTTAAATGGCCCTCACCACCAGCGAAGCCACCCCGACCAGCAGGCCCAGCAGCAGGCCCACCATAAACAGGCCCACGCTGCGGACCAGCATGGTCACCAGGCCACACAGGGTCCCGATGCCCAGGCCGATGCCCACCGAGGCCTCCACGCTCAGCTGGGTGTCCATCACCCTCTCCTTGTAGCACAGCATGAAGATGACCACGGAGCCGAACATGAGGCCCGTGAGGAACAGCACGGCCTTGAAGCATCGATAGCCTGGGAGAGGAAGAGAGAGCGGTGAGATTCGGGTGACGTGACCGTTTCGGTGGATTTGAACCGATGTGTTGTTTGATTGATTTTTTGTTTTTTTTGCTTGTTTCCTTGGCAAAAGATTGTTTGAATTCAAACGGAATTCAGCAATCTTTCTGGTTGGCAGATAAGAGGGGACGATGAACTGGCAAACCTTGAAGGAAAGGGCTTTAAAATACTATAATCTCCACATTACAAAAAGGTCACCCACATTCATTAGTGTACGGGCCAGCTTTTAAGAACAGCTGCGCTCGGGTTTTGTTTTTTTCCTCCCTCCTGTCCTTCTTGGCCTCCTCTCTTTTGGCTCTCTCTCACAAATGTTTTTTTTTTTTCCGTTCGCATTTCCTCCGTTGCAATGAAAACGGGGAAAAAATGACTCCGGCGCAATTGCAGCTCCAAATATCCTCCTCGGCCCCGGCCTGCGTGTTTATCAATTTCTGCACTCCCCTTTTCATTTCTTTCTCCGCACCTCCACGCTTCTTTTTTTTTTTTTTTCTATTTTCAGGCCGGACTGTGTCTCTCTTTCGTGTAATCCAGCCGCAGCGATACTCTCCCCCTCGCCCGACCCCTCCGTCCGCGCTCCTCCTCCCTCGTGACCGTCCCTCGTTCGCTGGATGCGCTTCTTCTGGCCTTTTTGGAAAGAAAAACCCTTCTGCTCAAAGTCTGACACGGAGCACCTGCAGCCACCCGAACATTGGATTGACCAGGGAACGTTGCTCTTCCGCATCCGATGCTCTCCATCATTGCCTCCCTGCCTTCCTCGGGCCCTTTCACTCAGCCAGTCTTCCGCTGCCTTTCCCGCTCCGCCTGTCCCTCTTTTGTTCTTTCTTTCCTACTTTCCTACCGGTTTTATTCAACTCTCCTCCCTTTCTTCACTCGTCTTCACCTTTTCCTCTCCTCGACGCGGAGACTCTAACGTTAGCCGACGGATCGCAGAGGTACGTTCAGAGCACAGGGTCTTTTGTCCGCCCCCCCCCCCCCCGAGGACACGCTTGACTCTTTTTTTGTTTTTCCTCCTACAAATAGCGACGTGCTTTGTGTTTTTCTTCCAGCCCCTTTCGTTTCACGGCCACAACCGCAGCTCGGTTGCACTCGGCCGGCGTTGTGGGGCACCCGTTGTTTTTTTTTTGTTTTTTTTTTAATGCCGGCACCGCTGCTTTCCTCGGACATATGCGGTGAATATTAATGCCGCCACGTGTGCTTCAGTGAATCCCGCCCCTGTCTATTTGTATGCATCAAGTCTGCTCAATCAATATTCATACCGGGAAACAGCATAGCTGTCGTTGTTTTTTCCTCCCGAAATATAGCTTTTTGCCGGGTGGTTTTTCCCGCATATCCACAGCCAGCAGATTCAAGGAATGCGGTAGATTATTTTTTTTTGGTTAGACATTTTTAACCGTGTAGGTCTCCTTTTTTTTAGAATGAGTGACAGGAATGTTAAAGTAGCAAATGATCCGGCGATCTTTTTTTTTATGGGCTATGCTATAGTTCGCTATCAATTAGACACCGTGGTCTAAGATATCCAACAAGGCTTGGTGGATTTATGACAAGCCAATGCACTGTCATGAAGTGCTCTGCGATGAGTACCACCGGACGTATTGCGCCTCGCCGAGACACTGGCCAGCGAGTCAGAAAGGACTCCAGAACTCGCCGCGCCGACCTGTTCGGCGAACGCCACGATGTCCGGACGAGGTGCGCCTGCATCCCTGCAGCTGCAAGCTTACTCGGAGCATCATTCACTCCCGTGACAGGATGTAAATCTCTGCCACATTCGCCGCGGACGTTGCTGCACGGGAGTGATTGCACCTGCCCGTAAGCCAACCCAAGGCAGTGCACAGAGACTAAGTGCACCTTTGGATCAAAATTGGACGAGAGGTTCCGAAAGCAATGCACTTTTATGCACTTCACTTTTCAAGTGGACATGCAATTCTTTTCCAGCCCATTCTTTTTTAAAGCACAAGCCGATGTAGAGGGCCTGTAACCATTACAGCAGATCCCTTTCTAATTATTTATCGATCGCTCTTTGCAGGCAATGACTTTTACACCCCTAAGTTTGTAAAGGGTAAGCCCCTTGACACGTGCGAGGCAATCAAACGCAGTCACTTTCTGGGCAACAAAGATAAAACAATAACTCAAGTCAGGAGGCTGCGCCTCAGCGTTTGAATGGAGTGTTGCGGAGTCCTTCGGTTCAGGAGTTTGAGGACAAAAAGGAATAAAAAAAAACAAAAAAAACGGGAGGTCATAGCCAGTTCACGCTGGTGCTGTCTTTTTTTTGTCTTTCAGCATCCTTGCCGCAGTATTTCGTCGAAAGGCAGGAATGAATCGAGCGGCCCGGCCCAGCGTGTTTTTTTTTTGTTTTTTTTATAGACGGCAGGTAGTCCAATCTTTTTATTTGAGAAATATTCTCGGGTGTCGGGGGAAGGAAGATTCAAGGTTTGAATGGAACGTATCGGTCGGACAGTGAGGAGCACGAGTGAACCTAAACCAACTCGCTCACGTGACAGTTATTATGCCGCCATAGTTTCTGAATGGGTGGGAACACACTCGCAGTATTGACTCACACCACCGAGAGGACCAGAAACATGGCCAACAGGGGAGACTTCAGGCGACTCTGGCTCCACGTTTGATAGCTTTTTCCGATAACGTGACGGCACATGCACACGTGTGTCCCTAATCAGTGACCTGGACGAAAAAGACACAAGAGACGACCTCTGCGGTGCCTGTGCTCTAAATTGTGATTTGGCCCTTTTGCCCCAGTTCAGACCTTACGAGCACGTGTCTCGCTCCACGTCACATCGTCACGTACCGAAGAAGCAGTAGATGATCCCAAAGAGGCAGCACATGGAGCACACCACCGAGGGCACGATCTCGTATCTCCTCTCGATCTCCTGGTCGCACCTCGGCCCCATCCCCGCCAAACCCAACAGTCGGCTGGCGGAAGTCATGGCGGCCCAGAGGCTCAGGCCGTACAGGCGCAAACAGGGGGTGCAGAGGAGGGCAAGGGGGCGAGGGATCAAAGGGGGCGCGTGAGGAGGTTCGGATCAGCGGGCCTCACCCATGGGGACATGTCGACCTGCAAATGGAAAAAAGGGAAAGAAAGAAAAAGACAGACGGCGAGCGGGGGGAGGGAGTGAGAAGAGAAACAGAGGGAAGACAGTGATTATCGATTGCTCATTTTAAGTACTCAACGGTGGGTGCTGACAGAGCAGTAAGCACACTCTATAATTTCGCGAAAAAAACAAAACAAAACAACCCAGCAGGCCAGAAGCACTCTCGCAACTCACAACCACCACAGGAGATAAAAATAACGGCTTTATTAAAAAAAATATGCACTTCAGCCCCGAACATTCACCGGGATATACATTAAAGGGCTAGCAACAGGGGAAAACACAAAAATACGTTTGAATATATGTCTTTCGAACATAAGCGGCAAGAGCAGCCATAACTTGAAGATGCCACGACGGTGATTCTGTCATGGCAAAAATATTTTTTTTAAGATTTAACTTCAGTATAAGAGTTATAATGTAAAGCAGTGCGACGCACTAAAATCTGGAGGACATACTGTCGGGTCTCACATTACCGTTCTGCAACCGAGTTAACATTTAACCATGGTGAGATAAATAATAAGTAACATCACCTCTTCAACCTGGTCTCCAAGTTTCGGAAATCGTGTGTTTCGAGTGGATGCAGAGACCGTTAACCTCTAAGGTTCGACCAGTGCCTCCTCGTTTCAAAGAAAGTGTCTGTGCCAAATTTGGAAAAAATAAATAAATAAAAATAAAAATAAATCCCTGAAGAAGCCGTTTCTGAAGAAATCACGTTCAAGGAAGCAGGATAGCAAAACACACAACTTAAAACCATAATGGCTTTCGACCTATCAATGGAACAGGCAAACCTCGAAACCTTTCCGGGAAAAGAATGGCACAATATTGATGTAACAAGCACTGTGTTCATTTTAGGCAAACAAAAAAAAAAAGGTATTGATCCCAATCCAGTGTATTCACTGACATAATCAAATATGTATCGTTCATGTAAAAACACGTCTCTTTTTCAGTCCGATATAATTTAATTTCACTGACTGCTTCACTGGCTTTAATTTGTCAATTTGGCCACAAGGCAAAACGGAGCTTTTGTTATTACACTTTGTGACAGTTATGAGGAAATACAGATTTCACAATTAGATGTTTATTCCCGCAGAGAAATACCTTTCTTCTAATGAGATACACACATTGCACTGTGGCCCTGCGTTGATAACTTTATTCAAATCCCAATGGTTTCATTTTTGCTCATTTAAGGTACAAAGTGAAAACTCCTGAGCTGACAGCCTCACTTGATACCGGCATGTCATTATGATTCTGCGTATTAGTATTATTTCATGCAGCAAGGGCCGTACGGCGTCTTTTCATGCTGTCTCCAGGGTTGTTGGGGATGTATCCGTCATCTCTTTCGGAAAGCACTTCCATTAATGGGTGCACAAAGGCACCTTTTCAAACTCTTTCCACACTCCGCTACCATCCCCTCTGGAAGAATCGATTTATCTGTGACTTTAATCTCAGGATGCAAACAAACAAAAAAAACAAAAAACATCTTAGTCAAATAAAAAAAATCGAGTCAAATAAAAACCTGAAGCCACCTTACCCATTACAGCTGCCCCGCTACCTTGAGGGAGGGGACTCGAATGGCTGAATAACCCCAACCCTAACCCCCGTGCAGTGCACCGGCCTCGGGAAGGGTCATTCGCACGCCATTGAAACTCCTCGGTGAATTCGCCGCGAACGACAAGCGCGGTTTGCGTGCCTTAAATACGAAACAGGTCCAGGCGCAGGAGAGGCGCCCAGCGAAAGTATCAAAAAAAAAAAAACACTCGGCAAAAAAAATCTGGGTCACTGGGGGAGGGAGCTCACGAGACGCAGGTGGATGTCGTTAGTGGAGAGCAGCTAATCAGCGAGGCCGTGGGAGAAAGGAAAGGGATCCGACAAATCGGAGGAAACGAGGCGCGCGCGCAAAACAACCCAGGGAATGAGACCACCGTACAATAAGTAACAAGAGTTGACAGGTGTCCCGGCATTGTGAGATTGCATATTAAATATTTCATTCCGTTCCTCTGGAATCCATTGCTCGAGTCTGTTTTTGTTCCCCCCCCCCGAGGTAACGCACTTGTCATGTCAGAGTACAGATGACAATCTCAAGTAATCTCCCCGCGTGTCCCAAGTCTGCTTATCCGGGACTTAGTCCGCGTCACATGCGTACACACAAGCGCACCAAGTGGACGCACGGCCGGACACACGGGGCAGGGAAGCCATTTCTCATTTCAAAATGTACACGCAACAGGACTCAAGGTCCCGCGCAGCAAGGTTTCGTAATGAGCGGTAATAAGGCAAAAATGGACGAGCGGAAAGTGTTTTACGAGTCGAGGGGGAAATGTGTGGGTCTAAAGTGCAATGGAACAATCTAATGGCATCATTAACAAACGGCAGGCAGCGAGGTATAATGCGGCTAGTGTCCATTTGTCCACAGTGGCTCCATAAATAAAGGTGACCGGCTGGGTGAAAGAAATCTCTGTCCCCACTAACGAGGAATTGAAAAAAAATCAAGAAATCGTGTCCTCTCAGAGGGAAACGACCCAAAGCTAATCGAAGCTGATTAACATTTAGACCCTGTTTAAATACAGGATTCTTCACCGACAGTCATATCAGTGCCTTGTACAACCAGGCTTTGTGAGGTTCAACAAGAACAACTTTGAGGAAAATGTGCAACGCTTTATTCATGAGCGAAGTTCAGTCCTTGGGGTAAGGTGCACTCCCGGAACAGAAAACTTTCAGCTGACTGGTTACATATTGACAGGCCAATCTCAGCGGTCTGGTTCATTGAGTGCCCCCCCCCCCCCACACACACAAACACACACACACACACACACACACACACACACACCACGTTGTCCTGCTGCCCTGCAAATGTAATAATGCCAAAATTTGCCTGAAGAGAAAGAGAAAGAGAAAATCACCAAAACATGTCACGAGTTAGCCATGATGGTTCCTTTTTTTTTTTTGCCAAAATGTGCAGGTCAGGAAATGACATTTTTTAAGAGGGTGGGAAAAATGCCTGTGAAGGGCAGCATCATTCCGATATCATTTTCCTTTCTACTTATTTTGTATATAATCTACATGGATCAAATAAAAAATGATGGATGCAAGAGAGATGTTCTATGCGACACATTATTAGTTGAAGAAAGTGGTGGGCCAGGTTGCTCGGTTACACAATGCTTAATAGAAAGCTTCGCGCTACATTCGCGACCGTCGACAACCTCAGACAATGCTGCCGAACAGGAGCGCTAATTTCATGCACGTAAAAGAAATGAACGAATAAATGGCACAAAAAAAGATAAATTGCGCTTTCACGCTGAATGTTGCCTTTGAATGTGTTGAGATGTGTGCATTTCCATGTGTGCAGGAATTTGGGGATTTATAAAAAAAAAAAGCTCACATCCTGAACTGTCCTAACATTGTCTCTTTTAACTGCTACAACTGAAACCAAATGATGAAAATAGCCCAGAAGGTCAGCGTGAAAGAGAAAAATACGACCAATTATGCAACAATGTCACGTCCTGTCTGTTTCTATAACAACCAGCAGCGGTACGACAACCCTGCAAACGGTGCGGGGTTTCGTCTCCATGGGAATGTGCATAACAAGAGACGGCCCTGGTGGTTTTCATTGAGGCCCCTGACGGCCCTGACCTCTGACCTCATTCGGCGAGCGCCTCTTTATCATGCACCGACATATGAGCGGGATCCATTTTATCGGCGTATTAACGTGGCGCGTTCACTGCTCTCTGTGCGGCTGAAATACTTTCTGAACAACTCGGAGCTGGGTAACTGCGAAATCTTGTACAGACGTCTTCCCTCTGAAGCGCCTCCGTCCCTCTTCAACTGGCACCAATTCATCCGTGTCCTTTTATAAGGTTAGGGTTAGGGAAAGCTACTGTAGAACTGAATGCTCACACGGCTTCACAGAGCAGCGAAACGTGAACGGAATGTCAGGAAACGATCAGGCGATCGATCTGGACACAAACAAATGAAGAATGAACGAACGAACAAAGCTAGACATTATAAGCAGGTGGTTGTAATGTGCAGAGAACGCAGGTGACCAATAAATTCCTCCTCAGGTGAAAGTGTGCGTGTTCGATGGGTGCCGACTACTCACTCGGCCAGGACCACGATTAAAGAGTGCGTCCTTCATAGAATACACAAATGGTCGGTTTCTCTGTGTGGCAAATAGAGACAAGGCACCGAAAAGGTCACCGCTGGGTGCAGAAGCATTGTTTGCTTGACTGGGGCAGGGTGTCGCCATAGAAACCGAGCCGCAGATCTAATTGTCACAGCCACCTCGACGTGCGACGTGCATTGAAGTCGGCCTGCGGGGACACAGCTCCCCTCCTGTTTTTCGTTTTGTTTTTCTGAGGTTGGGAACATCAACACAATGATGTCGTTTGTCCGCCACTGAGCGACCTGAGCTCCGCTTATGGAAGAATGGAAGCCGTCTAACCGGCCTACGGCAGGCTCCTTTTTTGTTTTTCCATGCTGACAAAACCCGCACGGCACACCAGTTGCCACTGACACAAATTCACAGTTCACTTGGCGTTATTGTTTCCGTGTCTGTGTCAGCCGAACGGGCCAAAAATGCCGGGTTACGTATTCCATGGCGTAATGACCCCTGCGTCTGGGGGTCTGCGCGCTCTCTTTTGGAGTTCCGCAGCCGTACCCGTTTTACGTCGCACTTTTCACGATTTGTCCTGCTGTACGCCAGCTTGTGTCTCTGGCCCTCAAAGCCGAATTGCCGCTCAAGGTGAGGCGTGACTTCTCTTCCGGTTCTCCAAGGGCGCTCGCATCTTTAGGGGTCTCCGGGGAATCGTGGAGGGACTGTCCCCGTTTTAATAGCTTGAATTTGTACTCCAACAGTCGATTAAAATGAAAAACAGGCTAAAAAAAAAAAAAGAAAGGGTACATTTTCTCTGCCTGTATTGTCACTCCCAGTGTGACACCAGTGTGTGTGGTATGTGTTTGTGAGTCAGTGTGTACCACGTTTTTCTCCCAAACCTGCAGCGAGAGGAATTATATTTTCTAATCTTTTCTTGCGATGGGAAAAAAGAGAGAAAAAGGATGGGAAAAGTGGTTGTGCCTGTGAGTCTTCAGGTGTGTGTGTGTGCGCGTGTGTTTGTGTGTCAGCATGAATATTTCAAAAGTCCTGCAGTGAGTGTTGGTGACATCAGCATCCCCAGAATGAGGACCACCCGCTCTCCAGGGTGGGGATTGGAGGGGGGAGGAAAGAAAGAGAGAAAGAAAGAGAGAAATAAAGAAATAAAGAAAGAAAGAAAGAAAGAAAGAAAAAAAGAAAGAAAGAGAGAAAACCAAAAGACCATTCGTATACATTTGAGCATAACTACAAACCTCATGTGCTTTTCAAAACAACAAAGTTAAACCGAATGCCTCCGAACAGACGATGGCTCTAAGACGACTGAAATCAAAACAAAGGATGGATTTTTCTTTTTTTGCCTGGCAACTGCTGTTTTAAAAATGTCGGCCTCAAACGTAGGTCCTTGAGACCACGTGACCATTTGAATGGGATCTGAATCTGGTACGGTGGTACATTGATTATTAGACGTGGGACTTGAATTTAGGTCAATCACATCAGATAGCGAGAGGTGGCCATGAAACGAGACTTCATCATTTACGGCCCCAAATAATGATGAAACGGGACGGTGAAGATTAGGCCTGGAACTACGCTGATGTAAACACAGATTACAGGTGTTCTATTATGAAACAGAGAGTGAACACTGGGAGGTCAGCGTGGAGCGCAAACGCCCACGTCCGCCGGCCTACACGTGCTGCCTCAGGAAATGACCAACCGACGTGCTCGCCGGCGTGGAAATGAGTTGCGAGTAACCTTGCTGAAACAAGTTTTTTTTTTCTCCGTTCCTTTGTGCGTTCAGAGCAGAACGAGAAGCAGAGCGCCAGTGTTTCTCTGGAAGCGGATCCATAAGATGGAATCGCTATCTGAATTGTTCGTCGTGACAGGCTTCGTTGGCTCGACGTTTGTCCGTTGCAACAGATACGTGGCAGAGTTGCTTTCCGTCCGTTTTTTTTATTTGCCTCTTTATCTCGCATTGCTGTCCAGAGCGTCCATTGGCTGCGCCCTCCAGGCCGGACGCGTACGCCCACAGAGATTCGGGATCTTGATTTGAAACCGAGAGACAGTGATGGCCGTGTCATGGCTACAATCTGTCCGCACCTTCGCTCCTCTGAGAGAGAGAGGGAGAGAGAGAGAGAGAGAGAGAGAGAGAGAGCGAGAGAGCGGGCGAGCACTCGTGCGCATGTGACACCGCGTATCAGCGGAGCCGATGTCACGGTTACTAACAGGATGACTGGGTTTCCCAGTCCATCTGTCACCGGGGAGGCTACTACTGTGCGTGCGTGTGTGCGCTCGCGCGCGCGCGTGTGTATTTGTGAGCGAGACTCAAAGATTTAGATCCGTCGCAAACTGCGACCTCACCCGCAAGAAAGCCACTAAAACGGACGCACAAGCGCCCCTGTACAGGGGGAAGCTCTTTAATTAGAAGATAAAACAATCCTTTATTAATTCCGCCGTGGGGAAACGGGCGATAGTGCGGCAATACTCCCTACTTTGGGCAGATATTGACACGGACTTAACGCAGTCATGCTCAAGCCAAAGACGTCGGGATTGTGTTGCTTCTTGACTCTTGCCTTCTTGCACATGGCCACGTGTCCAGTTGTCATAAATGACACAAATGACGATATTTTAAAGGCATGCAAATATGACATGTAAGGATGCTTAAATGCAAAAAAGAGGAGGCAAAACATGGGTGAACTTTGTCACTCCTCTGAATCTCTTACCTGCACTCTCAGGCCCAACTTGCATATATTCCCCTTGCGGGCCTATTTCTGTCCAAAACACTCCAGCGGGGACACGCACGATGAAAAAAAGCCACGGTCGGATCGCTTAGCTGCCTGGGTCTTTGGGTCTTATACACAAGAGGAGGCTGATTTGTATGGGCGCGGTGGAGACTTTCTCCTCGCTCTCCCCCCATTGAGCTACAAGTCTATTGAGATGTCTGGGTGAACGCGAGGTCCCTCATGCCAGACGGCCAGCCACACACACCCACACACACCCGCGCACACACACAAACAAAGAAGCAATATGCCATTTTCAAGCTATTTTCTGCTCTCAGCGCGCCTTTATTTGAATGCATTTCTCCATCAATCCGTCATTTTCATCTACTTTGCCACAAGAAAGTGTACGACTGATATATATGTGTGTGTGTGTGTGTGTGTGTGTGTGCGTGCGCGCGCGTGCCTGCAATGGCTGAGGCCTCGGCATTGATCCACCTCTAAGCCCTGGTGGTTGCTTGTGGCCTGAAGGTGAGGTGACCGAGGAGTAAAGAGGCTTTCATCAGATTACAGCTCGTTCTCTGTCTCTCATCGTCTCTCTCTCTCTCTCTCTCTCTTTCATGATTTATCTCACTGCTACTTTCACCACCACGCCGCTCCCCCTCGCTCTTCCTCTCCCGCCGAACACTGGGCCTTCTTCGAGCCAGGGTGTTGAATTTGTCCCCAGTCCCACATGGCATCCCTTTGTTTCTTTTTGTGCCCTTGCAGAGTTGAGAACTGAACACACTCGAAACTGAAATAAAAAGTTTCGGTAAAGTGCTTTTTTTTTTTTTCGATGTGCATTCCTGTACCCTCCGCTAACTGATTTCATAAATCCTTGAAGCAATCATTTCCCAAATAATTATTTTTGTGTCGCGTGATATGTTTTTTTTTGTTTGTTTTTTTTTCACTTTAAGTGGGCAGCCCGATTAAATATTCTTTTCCTCTCGTTAAGTCTGGTTGGTTACTGTCCTTAGGAAGTATCATCGCTGTATCCGATCTGATGCAACGACTATTAAAGAACGTGATACGATGCCATGTGGCTTGATGTACTCTAACTCTAATATGCTCCTTAAAGCTTTTTGAATGCCACGGTCTACATAGCAACTAGCAATAAATACAGCTGGGAAATAAATACACTCAGGTCAAATGCAGGTTCCTCTAAACTGCACATGATTAAAGGAATAGAGCCAATATACTTGCTCCCTTCCCACATTTCTGTCCGTGAGGGTGTGAACACATGTCTCGGAGGCCGTGGCACATGCCGCAGACACACACACACACACACACACACAGTTCCGAGTAAAAGCCTCGCCTTCAATCCTCCGCTCTTTCTATTAGCCATGCCGCATACGGATCTGTCTCTGCGGAGCCGTCCTGAATTACTGAATTCAATTGTAGCTCTGTTCTCCATTTGCTCCATCCCTCTTTGCTGTTTGTTTATATCCACCGCGTTGGCGCGCGCGCACGAGCACAAACACATACGCACGGGCACACACACACACACACACACTATAGGTAACTGTGTTGCAATCAGCACACCTTGCCTTCACGAGGTTCAGCTGGGTCCTGGCTTTTTTCAGCAACCTCCCATAATGAGCAGGAAACCGATCCCTCACACCACCACCACACACACGCCGTGTAACCCAAGGAATCAAAAACGCCCCCGAAACCCAAACAGTCCCGAAAAATGGTGGCGTGAGTAGCCAATGGACAGCCGGACAGCGAGGATTTTGGATCTCCTTTGCTCGGAGGGGTGTGAAAATAATGTCCCAGTGGCCGCGGGGGCCCTGACATGCTGCGAGTCAGATCTCAACCTGACGCTGTCCTCATTACGCCGATGGAACACCGACGGCTAGACTTTCAGCGTACGGAGTGAAGGGGGGGGGGATCCAGACGGAATATTGCTGAGCCGAATAACAAACAGCACGTTACATTGATACGTCGAAACGTGTCTTGGGGGGGGGGGTGTGTTTGTGTGTGTGTGTGCACGAGAAATAGCCGGTGGGAAGGACAGAACAGGGGTGTATTAATGGGATTAGAATCGACTTTACCCTTTCCCTCCCCTCCTCACTTCCAGCGATCCTTCCTCTCTTAACCCCCTCTCCTCTTTCTTTGTTCTCCCTCTCCTTGTCCTCTTCTACCTTCCTGATCCAAGCCCATTCGTCTACTTTCTTTTGGGCGTTTTCTTTTTTGTTTGTGTTTTCCTGTGTCATAATCCGCATTCCTCCTTCTCCTTTCCTCTCACTCTTTGCATTTACTCCTCTCGTCACAGTCCTTCCCCACTCTCTCCTTGTCTGGCCTCTCCTGCCCCGTCATCCGTCTTTCTCTAAAATACACACCGAGGCCTGTTGCAGACTACTTCCATCATACAGAGAGAGCGAGAGAGAGAGAGAGAGAGAGAAGCCCCTCGTAGATGTGTTGGGCTTTGAGTCTTTTTGGCTTACGGTCACTGTGCTTGCCTAACCAGCCGTCCAAGCATTGCAACACACGCTGTCCATGAATTGGGTGAATAATGGTCTCCCTTGCACTTATTGGAACAACTAAAACCGGGGTGTCCTACACCACTGGAGGCTGGGGCCGTTTGCCAAACTGGCCGAGTCTGAAAGCAAAGCTGGTGCTCATACGGCGGGACAATCCCAAGAAACCCGCAATCTCCGCCGGATTGTTTTCACCTCTGTCGGCCTCGCCGACAGAGACAGATTGACGACTTCTCGCCAGACAAAGGCAAAGGCAGGCCCCGCACCGCGCGGGGTCCCGTTCAAGTTTCCGATGGACTCTTCGAAACGTTGCTGGGCCGAATCCCATTTCGTCTCCCTGGCTCGGAACTCCTGCTGTTCCAGAATCCCTCGCTCTGTCCAATTTATGTTTAGGGCGATCATTTCAAGGAAGGTGAACGGGAAACGCTGGACAGTGCACACAGTGTCCTGTCGGACGGTGACCAGGTTCTCCGGCAGTTGAAGACCGGTTGGTGCCTTTCTGGCCCGACTGGGATGGACATATAATGCGTGGATGTAAAATGTGGACGCTCCTGGAAAAACTACACCCATGCTTAGCGACATTATTGCAGATTTATTACGGCGATAACGCCTCTGGGAGTTTCGCTGTACTGGCTTCACGGAGCTATTCGTTTTCTTCACCCATCCGAGACTCCGGCGTAAAAATGGATTCACAAACTGAAGGTCTGAGCCTTATTAGAAGGTTTAATAACTCTGCCAAGTTAAAAACCTTGTGAATGGACGCTGGAGCACTTTCCACGCTCTCACGCACTCAATTTTCTCCCAGTCGCGCCGTTTCCTTGGCATCCTCTATTGAATCACTGGGCAACCCCTCAAATCTACAATTCTATCCCGGGTGTTCTGCAGTTGGTGGGTGTCATTTGACTGTTTTTAATGGACCGTGTCTGGTTGGCATGGAAAAGCACCGAAAATGTTCCTTATAATCTGCCATTTTGAGGACCTTCTGAGCTGAACTGGAGGAGAAGAATCCCGCTGAGTACTACTGGTCTCTCCCACTCTTGTTTTGCAGCGTTCATTTTGTTTAAATCTCGCCCTCAGCGGAAGGCACGCACGGTATGTAAATATCTGCAAGTCTTTTCTTCCGATGGTTTGTGTCTCTTCCTTGCACGACGTGGACAGCTGCGCACACACGCTCCCACACACACCCAAACACACACACACACACACACACACACTCATTATTAGTAGCAAAGGAAAATGTGGAAGAGGACGCAGATAGCCATTTTATCTCAAACTGCAGAAGTAAGAGCGGGAACGCACAAGTTGATAGCTCACCCGACTAGCACGGAACGGGTAGGCTATGCCCTAGCGAGACAACATTTGCAGGCTTAAACAAAGGGAAGGAAAGAAAAAAAATGCCTGCACACTTGGCTCAGCGGGCTTGCCGCCTATAATTACTCCGTCCTTGCTCTGGCAAACTACTAATTATGAAGATGTTGCATGTGCCATGACTGCATCCAAAACAAGAGAAGGAGGGAGAGGGGCATTCAGTGAGGGGAAGAAAACGATTTACGTTGACTGTTATGCACTGACTTTAATGTATTTATTATCTTTCATTTATTGAACTATCCGACAGGAACAACAGGCAGACGGATCAGCATGGAGGTGGGTAGATATTGGTGCAGGTGACTTTCTGCAAGTGCAATCCATTTGGACTCCTGGTGTTTACACGCCGTCCAACCCCAGTATGTACACGGGTGTCAAATTCACAGTTTAGTCCCTTCAATTATTCATCCCCACACATCATTAAGGATTCACCCAGCTGCCACAGATACGCCTCCGCGGCGGGCTCCTCGAGTGCACGGGTCTCGTTGGAGAGCAGCAAAATGTTCCGTTGAGCCACGGTTTGGAAACAATAGAGGGCAAAACAATAGCAGAGCCGAGGTCCACCATGTGTCTCTCCTTGGCCTCAGGCAATTACCGTGGAGCGCATCAGACCGTGGGCGGCATGGTTGGCATTTGGGAACCATTTATTAGATTTTTTTTTTTTTTTTAAACATGAGGAAACGTGGCTGGGTGGACAATACGAGACCCCTTCAGTCTACATGTCGACAAAAATAAATCCCATTTGAAACGAACGAGAGAAAAACTCACTCACGTCAGAGATGCATCACATTGGCGTTGTTTCTCCCCTTCTCCATGTTCCAGCCCGGAACAACAACAGCAACAAAACAAAGGGAGGCGCGAAAGAAGAACTATAATAACAATACAACATACGAACAATAAATCCCCTTTAGATCAGCTTGCAGGACACAGCATCGCCTCTCGCTGAACAGGATTGGGTCCAAAGCCGGAGAGGAACTCCAGGAAAAAAGAAGAAAAAAAAAAACAACCTTTGGAGCGGAGATGAAACAAAGCTCAACTCCTTCTCTCCTCTCCTCCTCCGCTCCTCCTGGCTTCAATTCCTCTCCCCCCCCCTTGCCTCCCCCACGTCGTCCAGACAGACGCGCCGCTCTCAGCCCCTACCTCATCTAATATTGAAGGCTGATAATGGACCAGTGCGACGGGAAATGGAAACGCAGCCTTGCGGGTTTTTTTCCTCCCATGTTTACATCATGCACCTAATTATATTTCCCCCCCCCCCCTCTAAAAGAAGCGGTATATACTCTCTCCCTTTGTGCTCCCTGTGTCTCCCTCACTCGGCACGGGTTAAACCATTCCCACTGCACGGGGAGGGGTGGGGGCTGGAGGGCTCCATGTGATTATACGGGAACGAATGGGCTCGGTGACTCGTGGCCAAATGTTGTTATTGTCGGGGATAAAGAGACTGGGAGGCAGGGGAGGAAGAAGAGAGGAGAGAAAAGGGGAATAAGAGGGAGAGGGAGCAAGCCAAAGGGGGGGGCGGCGAAGGAGAGGGGGGGGGGGGGGGGGGGGGGGGGGGAGAAAGGGCAGGCAGAAAGGACGCAGAGGAGGCGTGAAGAAAAGTGACGGATATGGTGCCATCAGTTCGGCACCTACTTCACATGAGACATATGAAATCGATAAAATGGAAAAGATGTATAAAAAATGTACAAGTGTCTTATGACAGTGGGAAAAAAAAACAAAAAAAACCTTGACACGTCTTATTTACCTTGGGACACTGTGACATAGCGAGAACTCCCTAATCGCCCTTTCTGAAAACACAACCTCCTTGACACTGAACCATTCTTCTCCTCGCCTGCAAGCGCGATTCCTCCTTCAGTCTTTCTCATTCTGGATTAGGCAACAGACATGTCATTTCATCCAGTGCAACGGTGGGCAAGAAGAACACACACACACAAAGACACCCCAGAGTATTCGCTCCTGTACTGTGCAGTACAGTATTCGTTCAGGACCCCGGAGAGCTCCCAGCCATCACAGACCACCTGAGACAGCGAGGAGCTGTGGTTCATGACGCAGCTCGAGACGCCTGTCAGGAAATATGACGGCAAATGAACATGTACACCAGTGTCATACACCAGGGACAGGGAGGCGGCATTACACGTGTCCCACTCAGTAGTCATGAGCCAATCGTTTTAAAATCAGCAGTAGCATCCCAACGAGGAGCCTGCTGTGTCTGAGCTCTCCCCTTTGCTCCCCCCCCCCGCCCCCCCAGAGCCGTAATCCTCCAACCAGGCGGCTGCAGCAGCCGAGGAAATACAGGCAGATTTTCAGAAAGTGCAAGAATCAAGGCTCTGTCGATAGGCCCACTGGAGACACTGTGTGGCTGCGGGGCGGCCCTGCAGCGCCATCTCCCGGTGAGCCTTCACACGTGTCTTTTTGGGCCGCACCAATCCCATTGCAGTGTTTACGAATGAGGTTCATTACAGCCACCGGGGAGTCACCGTCAGTGATTTGACAGGTGATCACTCTCAATGGATGGCTGCTTTTAAGAGATTACTGTCCCACAGTGTTGGCTTGGGATCATTTGTACAGGGCCGGCCTACGCGTCTGGCTGGATCAACTGTTTGAAGAAGCAATGCTACAAAACCTGCAGCAACAGTTCAAAGCTGTTTTCTATATTATACCTTCAAGACCAGGAGACCGACATCACAATCTTTAATACTGAATACACCAGTGTCTGCCTTTAAATATCACTGCATTAAGCCGTCACTATTCATTCCTGGAGTCACTTGATTGCTGAGCCGCTCTTCTGACCCCGATGCCATAGGTTTTTCATTGGTCTGCACGTGTTACGCAACCACATGTCAGACGGAGTCAGATACGCTTACGGCAGTAAGGCAGCGCATGCCTGGAAAGGGCCCGATGGTGGTCCGATGCTCGTTGCTTGCTTTGAGTAAATGATGTCGTATGAATATGTGAATTGGGATCAAAATAAATAAATCTTGTGAATTTAAGACTTCGGTCATTTAAAGACTTAGCTTCGTGATGTTGATGATGTTCCAAAATGTCAGAAAAATAATACTAAGAAAAATGAACAAGATAACGTAAGAAAACAAAAAATACCAAAGAGGACTGTAAACAAAAACGTCTTTAAAAACACTTTTTTTTTTTCATTTAAGCTTTAATCTTTAGTGGCCGTCCTGCTGTAAGTGCATCGTTGGGACCATCTGCGCCTTTAAGAGCATCCCTCTCAGCATCCTCCTCCTCCTCCTCTGTCACGGACGCGCACACACGGGCTCAATATTAGAAAAAAAAAAAAAAACAGCTCAGCTCTCCGCGCTCACACGGATTCATCGCAGCATCGCACGATTGCATCGATATATATATTTTTTTTATTTCTCCACCGGACATTGATGAATCTGCTCCCACCGTCGCCGTAGCGGTCCGCCCGATCGTTAATCTTTTTTTTCTTTTTTTTCTTCTTTTTTTTATTTCCTTCCTGCCCGCATCCGCAAAGACTGAGCGACGCTACAAGATGGCTGAGTTGAATTTGGGGAAGGGGCTGACTGCGGGGAAAGTGGCCAGCAACGTCCAGAAAAAACTGACCCGAGCCCAGGAGAAGGTGAGAGCTGCTTTTTTTTTCTTTCCGCGCTGTAGAATGGGAAACGGGGGGGGGGGCTCGGACGATGCTCCGGGCCCACAGGATGCGAAGCGACACTGCAGCATCCTCCACCGAAGGCGCAGTGGCGCATCACGACCTTATAATAATGGTAATAAAATGAAGCGAGCGAGGATGCTCTATGTGCGTTTGCGTCCGCGCAGTCTTGTCCAATGTCACGCAGCGGTCACAACGCAGTGACATATACCATAGGGCCTACTGCATTTAGTCCTATATGTGTGTTGCGTTTCTGGCGTCGCTGGTATCTTAACGAGAGGTTAGTCACGCGGATGGTGGTCACTGCCCCCCCCTCTCTCTCTCTCTTTCTCATGCACGTTGGCTTCGTCGTGGAATATTACGAAACATCCACGCTGCCATACGCACGAGTGGTCAATAATGGGCCTTTTTCTATGCATCCATGCATCTGCAGGTTGTGTCCTCAATTAATGTCAGGGGGCGCCACTTGTCCACCAAAAATGCACCGTGCACTGCTGGGTTAAAGGCAAGCAGCGAGGCAGAGACCAAATAGTGTTGCCTGTAAAGCCAATGGAATGCTTGTGTGTATTCATATATTGTAAATTAGGTGTCTTTTTTCACATTTTCTTTTCACTTTATACTTATACTATCAAGTATATACTATACCATAAGTGATAGACTATATGCAATATTTGCTCACGTCTGTTCCAGTTTCTTGTTCGCTTGTTTGTATGTGTCATGTGCTAAACCCTATTTGAACTTAATCGTATGGAAGTGAGAGATAGATGCTTTACAGTTTGTGCGTTTAAAGGGGATCAGCCCTAACTACTTGACTTTCAACACAGAGACTGAGGACTGAGCAAATATAGTTGGCCTACAGGTCGCTGCATATTGTTGCTCTTTGTATCGTCACTCGTGTTTCCGTTTGTTCGTTTGACTAACAGGTTCTCCAGAAGCTTGGAAAAGCTGACGAGACCAAAGACATTGCCTTCGAGGAAGAAGTTATCAACTTCAACAAACAATATGTGAGTACAGTCCAGTGACACTTTGGTTTTGGACCCAAATCCAAGTTTCACCATTGCATTGGTCTGGGTTAAATACGACAAAACCAGACCCTCATGTTGCCCCATGCCACCAGTCATCTTGTACACCACCAGTCTACCAACCCAACTCTGAATGAATTCCGCTTTGAATCTGATGTCACTGAAGCACAGTCTGGCTCTAAAGGCGTCTAACATGTCTGCCGGTGTCTCCTCACAGTCCTGTTGTTGTGTCGCAAGCCTCATGTCTAATGTTTCACCCTCAGACTGAAGGCAGTAAACTGCAGAGGGACCTTAGGGTGTACCTGGAGGCAGTGAAAGGTGACACACACACACACACACACACACACACACGTCAAGTCAAGTCACACAATCATGCACGGACAAACTTCCTTCTTTAGACTTCACATGCACATTTGTCCTGTTAATGAACAGTACCTGTGCTTGTCCTCAGCCATGCACGAGTCCTCCAAGAACGTGCAGGCGTGTCTGGCGGACATGTACGAGCCCGAATGGTACGGCAAGAACGAAGTGGATTCCGTCGTGGAGGTCAGAAGCACTTTCATAAATAACGGGGGCTTTTTCTGCGTGGTGGCGAGAGAGCGAGAGAGAGAGAGGATGAGCTGCTGTGTTGCCCATGTGAAGGTCGAAACCAGCTTTTTAGTCGATTGAGTTGGAATGGGTTTTTCTAAATGTGGGCGTTTTTGGCTCCTCTCCCCGACTTCTTTTGGATTCTTTGCTGTTTGCGCACTTTGAAGAATTTGTTAATACGTTCCCATTTTACCTGAGTGGTGACCTAATGTTCTCTTGAAAGTCTCCTTCTTCCGTATGTTTGCTCTTTTTCCTTTGGATTGACGCGGAGCAGTGTGTCACTTCATTCGACGAGAAATTCCCCAGCTGATGCACGACTCAGAGGCTGGAATAGGCTGCGTGAGAGATGGAGCAGTTCGATTGATTGTGTGACATTAACCCTTGCTGCAGGACTGCGACGTGCTGTGGACGGATTACCACCAGAAGTTGGTCGACCACGCGCTTATCTCCATGGATACTTACCTGGGACAGTTCCCTGACATTAAGGTAAGCCGTGTGTGCTACAACCTGGAAAATGGCGAGGATCTTAACGTTCCAACATCGGCCAGACTTTTCCTGCGGATATGTTACGTATGTTACTTGCATTTTTCTTTTTCTCCCATTCAGGCACGTATCGCTAAGCGGGACAGGAAATTGGTCGATTACGACAGTGCCAGGCACAACTACTCTGCGACGCACAAGTCCAAGAAAAAGGACGGGGGTATAAAGATTACCAAGGTAAGTCCAATGCACCCTAGTCGCCCATGCGCTGGCGCTCTGCTCCCGGTGTTTATGATTCCACTCAAATAAAAGTTAGCATTAATATTTTTGTTGCACGTTTCCGTCATAAAGGGAGCGGAAGCGACTTTTTTAGGGTGACAGGGGCCAGATGCAGTGTAGGTGCGCAGGATATTTACTAGGGACTGTCTGTGAGGCGACAATTGAGCGGGCGATGTCGGGGCATCGGCTGAGTCAGGCAACGTAGGCACTAGGTCTCGAGACGGAGATCGCACGTTAGCGCACGCCACGCAAACTGGCGAAAAAAGAAAACTCACTGAAGCTGAATACCGCGGTGGTGAACGGATGACGCCGCGGCGAGCGGACCGAGCCGGGTATTTGAGAGGAGCAGGTGAGCGCGGCTCGATCGGAGCCAGCTGTGGGCAATACTCAGCAGTGGCTCATAGTCCACGGAATAGGCAGAGAGGGAAGAAAAAAAATGCAAATAAAAATTGGGATCCCGACGGTGTCAATGATTCAACGACTGCGCTCTCTCTCTCTCTCTCTCCCCCCCCCAGCCTTCGTCTCTGTTGGAGAGAGCCACTCCGGGATGGGCGCAGGGAATCCTGTCTGCGCACAACGTCGCCCAGAGCAGTCTGTCCAGGAGCCAGGTACACAATAACCTCACCGCACCGCTCCTATCTCTGGCGGCGATGTAACATTGATCCAGTTCCAGCGGAGTAGTTTTTTATATTTAGAAAATGTATTGACCGTCATTCTCTGCCCGGGTTAACGTTCACTCACCACTGTGGAATCGCTAGCGAAGGCAACATGAGCTGTCGGGACTCAGATTTGTTCATACAGTCGCGTATGGGACCATAACTAAATAATACATTTCAGGTTCAGATTAAGGTTAAGTTGGGGGATTATAAAAGTGGTGGTACGGTTCGGGTCCACGCTGGTCTCCCGGCGATGAACGTAAGAGAACGCAATGTCCTGCGAAATCGTTTCAGGCCGAGGAGGAGTTGGAGAGAGCCCAGAAGGTGTTTGAGGAGATAAATATTGACCTGCAAGAGGAGTTACCTTCGCTCTGGAACAGGTGCGTATCTGGTTTTATTGATAGATGCTATAATTGCATTCCCCTGACGTCAGTGCTGCATTTACCCCTGGCGGGATATGGCGCTAAGTCCAGCCAGTAACGCGATCAATACTGTGTCTCTCCCCACCTCCAGCCGCGTTGGGTTCTATGTCAGCACTTTCCAGAGTTTGGCCGGTTTCGAGGAGAAGTTTCACAAGGAAATAGGCCGGGTGAGACGCTGCGAAAACTGTGGTGCTGTGGCGTGTGTAAGATAAAGACCAGGCAAAACAGGCTGATACGGAATATCAGACAAGGTGTAATGGAAAACAACGTACAATACCAGACACAGGCCGCAGCTCCTGCTGCCCTTGTGCCTAGTTATTGAAATCTGATTAAAAGTGAAAGCTTATTTATTTATTTATGTATGTATGTATGTATGTATGTATGTATGTATGTATGTATGTATGTATGTATGTATGTATGTTTGTATGTATGTATGTATTTATTTATTTATTTCGTTTATTTTTTAGTAACGCAAAACTAGTGTCCAGTGGATTATCCACTGCTTTCAAACAATGACTGCTTTCGATGGGGGGAGTTGGAAATACTGCGTGAATTTGGCATGATGATAATTCGCGTCTCCTAAGGTACCACCACTGCAGGGCCTTGTAACTTACACTCTTGTCTTTCCCCTTCCCCCTCAGTTGGATCAGGATTTGTATGACGTCTTAGAGACCCTGGAGGGAACCGAGACGACCAGGTTAGTGGGCAAAGATTCCGCGGAGCTTTTCCGGAACGCATTGTGTAGAGCCCGGGATCCTCCACTTTCGGGGGCGACGAGCCTCATCCATGAAATCCTATGGTTGGTTCTCTTAGCCAGTGAAGAAAAACAAAATTACTTGCCTATGCGATCCTTCCACTCTGAAAAAAAAAAAACATTATTTTCTGAAATGTTTGTGCGTATTTAAACCTCCTGAGAGACATGACCTCATGTGACGGATGTAACAGTCCGCCAGAAAGTTAGTACCCACAACCCAGAAATACCCTTTCGGGATAATTAATATGTATATATATATATATTTTTTGGATTATCATCTGCACATTATTTACGGTACATTCAACACATTTTCCTGTTTTAGACTTGGTCGTGAAATTGCGCTATATCGCAAACATTTTAAGGCACGCGAACAGACACACAGAATGACCTGCATTAACCTGGAGCCCCCCCCCCCCCCCCCCC